>CM056589.1:22711482-22963982 GCA_029721435.1 Gymnothorax reevesii
TACTCTTTCAACTAAACACAGAAGCAATCGTCCAACTAGACCTGTAAAATACAACAGTCATTTACAGATAAGAGATGTAATGACATGGCTACAGTGACTGTTTTCTTTGTCTGTTAAAGTCACGAGGCATGGGAATGCCATTGTGTACCAGATCCTTGAAGCTGAACCTTCAGAACATGTCGATCGATGTACATGAGCAGACTGTTGAATCATAAAGCAAATGAAATGGAACGCTTTTCATAGATGACAATGGCCTGATGAGGTGAAATAAATCATTCTCTCATTTGTCAATGTGTTGTATTCTAGAAAAATCTTGAGGTTTTCTTCTTGATGGACTTAAAGGCTTGCAGACAGCCACTTTCAATTTTGTGACTTGCTCATGGAACTCTATCTGAAACTGAACACTGCACATTCCACAGATTAATTTAGGATAGTAGCGGGTCAGCATCTTCCATAAAATTAAATACAAAACTTTTTAAGCACACAGAAAACTAATGATATGACCAATGGGTCATCACAGTGCTCCTTTAATGCCAATCATTGGCTGTGTTATTACTTTTGTGTGAACTAAACGGTGCTGCGGAAGCCTTTATTAACTTCATAATTACTGAATAAATTGGGCCCTTATTGTAATGAACTCAAAAATGCATCATTTTAATTGCCTTGACTTAGAAAGTGGGCAATGTATAAAACAGAGGCAATGAACAGTAAAATCCTTTAAAATGGAACCATTTTCTCATATGGGCATGACTGTTATACGGACCAGAAGATAAACTTCACAGCCATATATAATGGCACATCCTCAATGCACCACTGAGGCGTATTGACTGGGGTAACTGGGACAAAGGATATTCTCATCAACAATCTGAAAGGACATTAATCATGTAATATGTTCTTCATCCCCTGATTTCAGCAAGTTTCAACAACCTCATATGTGCAGATATTTACTGTACAAATGCAGTGGGTAAGCGGCTATAGCCTACCTCTATAATACATGTAGAGGAGTTTGACGCATATTACATTACGTCAGCACAGTTGCTACATATGCCACCTTCAGATTTTTTTCAATTTCACGTAAGCACATAATGCAGACACTGGGAATGAGGAGAAAGTCTGGCCATTTTTGTTCACTGGCAGAAAAGAGCAAGGACCCACAATTAACCTAAACTTTTGTTAATTTTGTTGATGTAAACAATTCAGTATTGTAACCAACATATTCTACACATCCATGCAATTGTGTGTTTGGGTGTACCGAGCTTCAAAATTTGTATGATCTTGAAGAAAATCAACTTATCAACAGCAATAAACATGCACACACCTGACTAATGCAGCATTTTGTTTTTATCAGAATTCAGAGTCATTTTCTGTCGACTGGCAGTTGGAATACTATACCAATTGAAGGCAGGGTACAGAGGATATGTTTCCATTAAAGCAGTTCCATGTATATTCCAGTGATGTGCCATGAGAGGTAAGTTAGGTGGGGCAGAATCTTCACCGTTCAATAAACGATTAATCCCTATTACTTTGCTTGATAAGCAATCAGAGGATTGATTAACTAATTTACTAAGACTAAACGGCAGAATGGCGCACCAATTTCAGTTTCCTCACCATTATTACCAGTGCATCGAACTTAAAATGCCCAGGAGACAAATAATTTGCTCATATTTGTTTACAGGAAGCTAATGCCAGAAACAAACAATAAACCTTCCTTATGCCATGTTCAATGCTTGGTCAATATATGTTTACGATATTGTTTTCCCCCTTATATACGTATTTTTAATGGCATTAAAAAAAACATTGGAAGTTTATATTCAATCCTCTTTCATAATTCGATTGCCAAAAGATCAAAATGGAATTACCAAGCGAGTTGAGTTTTCTCTAATTAATTACAAGGATTTCCATCCTTGCAATCTCGAATCAAAGCGTTATCATAAATGAATCTTTTTGTCATAATCACCTCTAAATCATACATGTCGACTAGGTCTTAATTGTTCTGTAAAAAAAAATGATAGAATTGATTGATTGTCAATCAGGCATAGTACGTGGAAACAGGTTGACAAAATTCAGCAATAAAAGGTGAAGTCACTGCCTCCTCTGACCGCACATCTCTGGTATATTCCAGATGCGTTTCAAAGAATTTAATCCTTTTTGCAGAGTTGAAGCAGTGCAAGATGAAAAAAATAATAATCACCATCATCTAAAAAACATAGTCATCAAAGTACAATAGCCATCTTTTGCCATTATTAAGAGCTGAGCACATGCATATTATTTCTTCAACAAGAGCAGTCATGGTCCTGAACATTTAAATATATTCCTATTCATAAACTACTCACAGATGGCAGCTCTTGTTGGCAGCTGTCATTCAGTCCATTTTATTTCTAATTCATTTGATTTTATAAAATTTGGTGGAAATTTGGAAATAGTTTGCTTTTTGATTCTAGCAGTCATCAGATTTTATGAACTCCAAACTTTCGGTGGCCTAATTATCCCGTGAAATGAAAGATCTTCTTTGAAATCTCGCTCTCCCTGTCTCAGCTTATGCCATTTCAGTTCAGTTCAGAAATTTCAGCGAAAAGTAGAATTCTTGAAGTGTCTAAAATGCATAGTTTTATCAATTTTAATTTGGTAATGATCCAGTGCAACGCAATTTAAAACCGGCAAGTCTTCAAATCGGCGTCAATATCAGGGGGCAGACATTTTTCCCTGGGGAATTTCTAAGGCTGCGTTTGGAATGCATTGTTGTCCTCTCACTCGCTATATTGTTTTCAATGAAGAACATTCAGTACATAGTGCCCTATATACTGGGCGAGTGTGAATTTCAAACGCATTATCCAATTAAACGCAAGTGCCGTGGTGGTTGTGGCGTTAGTTATTCTCTTTTGTAATGTCAGTTGTTCTCTTTCCTTTCATTCGGGCCATGGAGAAGTTCAGAGGGCCTTTACCCTCTACAGCTTGGCTGCCCACAAGCTGTTTTTATTTAAGCTGGACTGATTTACAATCAAACAATTTGTCGACTGAGTGACTAAGACCATTACATGACCAATAATTAGAAATGATAATGAAAAGGTGAAATCCTATAGCCTACATTTATTTAATTGATATGGCATTTTAAACCCAAAACTTTCGCTGACACTGCAGCATTTATTTTCGCCGTCCTTAGGATTGTCACACAGCTGTGCAACTTGCCTAACAGCGCCTTTTAGCCGTGATAACATTCAGAATAATATTCCAGCAGCCTCGCAAACAAATTAACACAAATCTGTGCTGCTTAACGAGCAACACAATCGCTGAAATTATAAAGACGTATTGATATTTTATGTTGTCATTTATGCGCAGCAGACACCTCATAATGCAATGATGCAATGCATAACAATGATATCATAAGTTAATTAGAATGTCGTTGGTTTTTACCGATTAGTCTGAGCAACTATGGCTAATCGGGAGATGAAAACTGCGTGAGGTTTAGGTTATTAAGCATCTTTAAAAGGCGAGGTTTCCGAAGATCTAATTCAAAATCAGAAGATTCCCCAAGTAAAAATGTCTGCCCCCGGTATTGAAGCTAATTTGAAGACTTGCTGGTTTAAAAATGCGTCACACTGGATTATTACGAGATTAAAATATGAGTTTAAGACTCTTTCTAAATTCTACTTTCTGCTAAAATATACTTTGCCAAAGTGTGGTCTCCTCCTTTAAAATGTTTTTTTTTGGTTACACTTTACTTGAAGGTACCGTCATAAGAGTGACATGACACTGTCATAACTGTTACATGTGTCATGACGAAGTTGTCATAATCAAGACAACCCAAACAATGTCAACTTGTCATCTCAAAAACCGAATGGCACATGACATTGACATAATGTTTATGACACATTAATGACTGTGTCATGTCACTCTTATGACGATACCTTCAAGTAAAGTGTTAACCTTTTTTTTCACTGAGCAGAACATTAACGGACATACCAACAAAGATGTTCAAACACTGATGTGTGCACAAACTTTTGACTGATGGTGTATGTGTTTACAAAACCTTGCATTCATCCAGGACAAACAGCGGTGGGGGGTCCGCCTCTGTTCTCCGCTTCGCCTCCACCCTGAGCACGAGTCTCCGGCCCCCAGCTGGGCCCCTGTCCCTCCGCCTCGCAGCATGGAGGCACCTCGAATCCCTCGCTTAGCAGGCGGCTAGCGGGTGGGCGCTCATCACTCAGCATCAACCTCAGATGGCATCTGTCATCCACAGCAGAAGTCCTGACGGCAGGCTTCACTGTCCAATAAGTGTCACCTCAACCGCTCCATGGCAACGTCAAGCCTCCCCCCCTCCCCTACTATCCCCTGAACAAGCCTAGTTAGGCATTCTCACACCCAGTGTGGAAACCCTGGCAGGTTTCTTGTCATATCAACTAATGACAAGACAGGAGCGGAGGGGGTTCTGAGTGAAACATGTGAGATGACTCCATTATGAGGCAGCACTAGTCCGGCGTGATATTTTCAGATATGACTACAGAGATGTAGAATAGCTGCTGTGGTAATAGTTAGTGATCATTTCAACCTCTAAACTCATGCCTCTTTCACTTATCTTAGAGTGCTCAGTGTGCTCCCACTAATGTGAAAGATTCAAACAACATCCTTTGACGTTCGCCTGCCTACCAATGAATGATGTTATGTTTTTTTTTCTGAAATAAGGATTTAAGACGATATTACTGCAGCTGACGATAATTCCTTGTATTTGATGGAAATATCAGCCATAAAGAGGGACACTTGAAGCCACTGAACAAAGGTGTTTCTCCCACAAAGGAGACTATACCTACCAAAAATGGAGAATATGGTAGAGGCTTCGTGTTTTGTTGTGGTGGTATTTTTTCCCAGGGATTTGCGTCAGTCGCTCCAGACTGCACTTACAACAGGAGATTCAGAAGCGAGGTCGAGTAATGTACTTGACACACAGAAATCAAATAATGATGAAGTGCCCCTTCCAAGGCCTCCGTGGGTATGTCTCTCAGACGTGTGCTCTGGTCTGCAGTTGTTGTACTGGAAATATATTCATCTGCAAGTACCTTTGGCCTAATCCTCAGGACAACTTGAATGATTGAAATAAAGAGCTAAAGAGCTAGGCCATACTGGAGGCGAACTTGTGAAATATTACTCAGCTGATGAAAGCCAAAGGGGGGACAGTGACCGCGAGCAGGTTCAAGGGCTCCGTGTTGCCCATGTCTGCCATGGTTGATTGACCGGAAAGACTGTTCTGTTGTATGAAACCGAATGAGCCTCATAAACTGCCGCGGCGTGTATGTACATCAATTCGACCCTTCTGGTCCTGGTACTGCAATCACGGCCATGATAAGTATTCTTGTCTATGAAAAACGCCTTGTAGCAGGGACCTTCAAACACTTTATTAGCAGGCACCCCCAAACACCTTACAGAAAGGACTCCCCAAAACCTTACAGCAGAGACCCAAAAGACATCTTATGGCAATGACCTCCATAAATACCTTACAGCAGGGACCATGAAACACCTTATAGCATGCCAAACACACTTTACACCAGGAAACCCGTAATTCCCCGACCTTTTGTTTGAAAAACCTCTTAATTTTGCTGGTTTATTTGTGTTTCCATAGAATAGAATGTTAGCACTGCATGCCTGCAGCCCTCAGAGGGCAGTGTGTTAGTTACTGTTGCTATTCTGTAGGTTCCCTTACAGCTGCCTTTGCACAGGTTCAGCCAAAGGAACTTTTGTCCTTTTGAAAGAAAATGGATGTAAAGCGGCTCCATTGGAGGAATTAGAATTTTCATGAGAAGCGGAGTGTCATGGCTCAGCTAATAACAGTACTCTGCAGAATTTGTTCCACACAAGTTTCTTTTGAAATTAGAATTAATTATACTCAATTTCCTGGGAAACTTTTATTCAGTACACGTCATCATTTCGCGATTAGGGTCATCATTTCACAATTTTATTATTAGGATCAGCATCAGGATTGATGCTGTGGTCATTTACACTAAAATCTTTGAAATATTTTACCTGTATTTCAAACATGTTTTAGCATGTATTTCAAAGGTTGATATGGCAACCAGTAATGGTTATAACAGCAGATTGAGGCTGGTTTTGCATGAGCCAAATTATTTCAAAGGTGTTAAAACAGGCTGACAGGCAGCAGCCGAACACTGGACAGTTTGGAAAAATGTAACAGTGTCACTGATGTCAAGAGGGTGGCGCACGCTGCAAGTCTCAATTATTTCTTTATGACAATAATGAGCAGCGGCTTCATTTGTGCTCCTCAGATTGGTGATGAATAACAGTAGCCGCTATTATATGCTAGAAATAATGACCGTATTCAAAAATCACCTGAGCCGAGGTGCTCTGATCTCGAGTCAGTTTCCCATTTTCGGGATAATTCCTTTATCTTTGAACCTGAGACCAACTTTCAAATGCATTTGTGTTTAAAAAATTATTATGGGCAAGAAGTTTTTTTTTTTTTTATCAGTCTTATATTCAACAAGAATGTTAAACCTGGAATCTGCAGTAATGAAATCCAATGGGGTGTTTCTTTTTTCTGATAAACAAATAAATTATTGAATCAGCATTCTAAGCAAGTACATCAAACTTCTGTGTAAAGTGCAGGTATTTGTCACTGACAGGATCTTAGCACAATCACAAACATTAAACACGGATAAAAAATGGCTTGTGTCTGTGCATTTCAGAATTGTACCTCCAAAATAATGTGCTCCACTTAGCAAAGCTTTCATAGTCTACCTTTTGGGGACAGAGACAAGCTGAAGTTGAGGCTATTAATGCTACACATGGATGGAAACACTCCTGCCTGCACACTGCACATTGCAGGCCATTGCACTTGCAGTGACCGTTTGATTGGCATGAATACTGCCAGTCAAGTAGGTGAAGAAATCCAACCGCAAATTACTTTTTCCTGAAACAAAAATGCTGTGCCGAGAGCGGAGAGACCAGGCGCAGACAGAGTGGATGTGATAAGTTAAAATTATTGTGTTAGCCTGGCATCAGTACACACAAAAGCATGGCAGTATAATGTCAAAAACGATCACTGAACAACCCCTTAGGACTACATGTATAAAGTATAACTCTAGCCATGACTGATTATAAAATAACAATACAAGCCAGTCAGTGACAAAAACAAAGGCCTTTACTGGAGACTGTTTGATGCAGACCAATTGAATTCCATTTGGACTGTAGCATTCTCTCTTCATATTTGACCAATTTAAAAAAAAAAAAAAAAAACTTGGTCCCAATTAACCATTAGACCCAAATAGATAAGACAATAGGGCACAGGTTGAAAAATACTGGAATTATCCATCACATTCTTAAGCTTTAGCTGAGAAAAACACCCTGATCAGCACTGTTGTACTTGGATGAATTTAGTGAAAGGAAGTATTGACTGATGTTCTTTACAGGAAGAGTAGTTGTAAAAAAAAAAAAAGAATCACCCTTTACTCAATGAACAGCTAGCAACCCATACAAAGTCCCTTTCAATTTTTGCTAGTAATGTAGCATTGAGACCAACATACCATATATAATGAAAACAAGAAATGTGCAAGATGTCTGTGTTTTCCTTATTCTTTATGACCAGAAATGAAAAGCGTGGCTCCTCGACGCCGGGCAAATAATCTTTTTTTTCTCCCTTTCACATTGAGGATAAACACAGAACGTTCAGAGGGCAGATTTCTTTGGCGGAGGAAAGACGCTCACACACATTATCTCTCCAATGTCTTGTCCGCATCTTGAGTCTTTATGAGTCATTTGTAATGAAATATGGTTTAATTTGGTCAAAAATATACTGTATGTAGCCTCACCTGTGGACTCATGTCTCACTGACCGATCACGTTTGGATTTGTGAAGTTGACATTTTGCTGTAGAAAACACTGCAAAGAGTTAAAGTATGTATGGGCATGTGAAAGTGAACAAATACATCTTTTCCAACAGACATCATCAAAAACTCCCTGTGAGGACAGAAGAAAAAAGGTTAAAAAAATGCTTTGCTCGTGGGAAATGCTGTCAATATTTCAAAAGATAGTAAGATCGCTCAATAATGCAGTCAATATGTCACGTTTTGTCTTCAAAGCGGCAAAATCTCCATGTATTGAATGAAGCATCTCTGACTAGCTGCATAATTAAGATGCTTGTCACTCACCATTATTTTTGGTTGAACTACTTGATTTTCATACTGGCCCTCGTCAGCTGCGGTGCAAATTAGCTTGAGAATTATGTCAGTCAAGAAAAAATCACTCTAGAAGCGATGAAACTCTGCCAAGAGTGCAATGGTCATGTAATATGATACAAAATTGCTACTGAACTGATTGTAGAGCAATATCTATTCCCCAAAGCTTCATGAAATATTTGCTCCCATTATATGTCTTTTTCAGGGCTACATCCAGAGTTCACTTTTACTCCTCCAAGGTTCCTAAATAAGTAAAATTAATCTTTTTTTTTTGAGACTTGTTTTGCGATATCATACCAGTATCACCCGACGAATCAGCTGAAGTATGTATTATTGATTAGATAAGTGGAAGGGAGAACTTCCCTTTTTGTAAAATTAATAGGTTATTTATCTTAAAAAAATAATAGAAAAAACATTACTTATCTCACACAGTAAAATAAAACTTAGAGACTAGTGTTTCCTTCAATGGGAACACGGTGCGCACTGTATTCATAGCTATAATGACAATATTATAATGATAGAATACACAGATAATAAGACAGACTGAAACAACATGCAATAAGTAATAAAGATAACAATCAAGTACATTACTCCGCTATCAGATAGTGGTATTAACACGGCCAGATACTGATTCAGAAGGACATTCCCGCACCAGAATACATTGCACTTTGAAGGTGATTTCACAACCACTGTGCAAGGTCAAGGGATTCTAATTCAGCATGAAATGGCTGATGATAAATTATCGTGTAAATAAATTCTCCTCCTATTCCAGTTTAGCGGATACCTCAGAAGTAAAGGGTGCTTTGAAACTCTTTTTGTAATGTAAGTAGTTATATCTAATCCAACATTTAGTCCCCTTGCTTATGAGGCTAGCGGTCCACATAGATCTCGATTTAGTCCAGTGGCCATGCATTATGGGAGAAGATGTAGTGCTCTCTACCTTATTACTTGTATAATTCAATTTTATTCCCTCCTAAATTTGTAATTAATTTTCATATTCCTTCGCAACTTTTATTAAATTATTGAAATTAATTCCACATCTAGCTCCATAATGTACATTCGCTGATTCCTCTGTAATTTGATCATTTATCATCATGTACAATAGCATCACAGTGCTTTTATAGCTTTTTAAAACTAATGGAAAAATAATCTTTCAAAGATTACATTGCGTTTTAGAGTTTGAGTTTTTTAAAGAGTCTGTCCACTTGTTGCTTTATTTTTCAGCCAAATAGTTGCACTATTTATTCCAACAGTTTTAAGCGCACACCACATACCAAACTACAAGAATCCTCCAAGCATCAGACAATATAAATCTCATTAATCTTAATGTTGATTGATCCCAAACTATAAAACACCTTCGTAACACCCCGCAACTCCCTAGTGAATGCTGAATATTTATTTCAGCAAATTATAGCAGTTGTATTTTGCATTTTCGGTACGGCGTCTCACATTCCGCTCTACAAATTTGAAAAACATAAACAAGCTCTGGGACTGCCCTCGGGCAAAGATCATTCAAGTTTTCTCCGAATGGATTTTTGTTCAGGAAATTTAAGAGCGCAGATCAAATTAGCACATGGACAAACATTAATTATCTATAAGTCCTCTGAACAAGAAATGAATGTAGAAGTGCACTAAAGGCACCTTGAAAAATGAACGATACAGACAAAGTTATAATGAGCCTCATGTGCAGCGAGGGAGCCGTTTCTGAGGTATACATAAAGGCTTTCATCAAAGAGGAACTCGGCCCAAAAGTGCGGTGTTTTCTCGGTATAGTGGTAATAAAAGCATTCGCGAGGCAGTGGAGGTGTGTTCTTTAGCATTTGTCCATCTCCAGTCATCTTCACAAGCGGCAACGCTACAGGCAGCGTTTTATCCCCCGCCTCTTAACAGCCAAACTCTCTCCCGCTTATGCCATCTCCCTCATCTCCGCACTTGACCAGCTGACCTCAGCCAAAACTCGATAAAGTCAAACTTAATTGTATCTCCGCGGCTTTTTTATGCACACTGTGAGCAGCAAATTGGCTACAAAGAGAAAAAAAAAACTTCTGGTACTGAGAGGCTTTTTAAACTCATATTTGTCTTTAAATGAGGGCCAAAAGCTTTTTTGAGGTTTATCAAGTTTTGACTGAGGTCTCTCTGCAGTGGAAGCTGCTATCACTTGCTCATGAGTTGCCTTGAATTCAGTAACGCCCAATAAAGTTCCACTGCTGTGATCACAGCTTGTATCTGATTGGTGCTTGTCACTGGATGGGCACAGTGAAGAGTATATTATTATCACATGGGAGCTAAATATTATTATCTCCCCTGATTGTTTAAAAGTGCTTGTGTGATAGCCGAGACTGGCCTCAGGGAACTGTTGCGTCTGATTCCAGCAGGAGCTGGCCAACATGCCCAAAATGAAGGATGTCAGAGCTTGACAGCAGTAGTCCAGTTCCTGTCTGCAGGGGCAGTGAGTGACTCGGGCAATGCGTCGGGGTATATTGGATCCCCTCCCTACAGCCTCCGGATGATGAATGCATGCTGGGTAAGGGAGCCTTGAGACCTTTCGAAGAGTGTGAGCGCAGTACGGAAATGTCAGGTGCTCGTAGACGCGCCATGACATCGCAAACAACACTCTGCCACGACTTTCAGGTGTCACGAGTTCGACTCCCGTGCGACTCTGTCGGCATCTCATCCCCCCCGAGGCAGAGACGCTGCACGTGCCCTTTAAAGTCAGCGAGTTCACATCCGAACCCCTTCGGATCGAAGCATCCCCCAGCTTCTTTTTCCCTTCTATTTTCAGACTGGCTTCTATTCTGAGTCGGGATAATCTGTGAAATTCACTCCTGTTAGATTTGACACTTCCGCCACCTGCCGAATGCGAGAAAAATGAATAAATAAAAAAAAGGGATGCCGTCCGACTGGTCTATCCGCCTTGCGTATTCCAGAAAAAAAGGCGAACTGAGAATAATCTGGAAAGCTGGAGGATTTACAGTGATGCTGCGGACCTGATTTATTAAAGCGGGCCAGCCTAGAAGAGAGAATTCTGCTGAGTCAGCAAGGGACACGCCTCATCGCTTCACCTAATAGAATGTCTGCGCTGTTCTGCTTGCAGAGATGACCGAAGGAGCTAGCCCCCTCCTCCTTTTAGTTCTCATATACCTTTCACAGAGTTTGGTATTAGCATTTATATATCCTTACACGTGTCTGACGAATTTTCACTGTCATATTTCATATCTCACTCCTCGGCCGCAGGGATTAAAAATGCTCTGTGTTGCTTTATTTATTTATATGTTTTGTTTACGTTCTTATTGTTTAAAAATGGATATTATGCGGTGAAATATGTTGGGAAAATATTCAAAATGTGAAATTGGATGTGATGCATGCACTACATCTATAAAAGGGTTAATTGACTCCAAATTTGGAATCCAATGAACCCTATCACCGCAGAAATAAAAATCAAAGTCAATTTAAGCTCTGAATATTTCACACTGACTTTTCTTTGCTTCCTCGTGTTATGCTAATCCCAAAACATGATTTTGATAGAGTAGTAACATTTTGCTGGGTTCCGATCATTCACATTTGACGCTGTATTTTGAGCAAATTAGCAAATGTGTCGACTAGTGAAGTTGGTGTGGGCTTGAATCAAGAGGACTAGTGATTTAAGGCCCAATGCAGCCACAGTTATATTTGCTGTTGGGCACTTGAGCGAGACACTTAAAGGGGCAGTCTTATGCTACATGCTAACCTTGTGATGGCAATGAATTGAAGTCAATGGACCAAGGCTTAAAAAGCTAATTATCACTTCGTCCATTGACTTCTATTCATTGTCATCACAAGGCTAGTGCGCAAGATGCAGTGTCCCTTTTACAGCATATTGCCTGAAAAAGTGGGCGGGGGGTGAAATGGGCCCAGCTAAGTCCATCGATCAACTGCAAATTGCTTTGAATTAAAACATCAGAAAAGGAGATGTTATGTAACATGCAGGAAGCTACAGTCAAGCCACTGTTCCATATTTCTTCCATTGTATTTACCCAAACTTAGGTCTTTTGCATATACACTCTCAAAAAGTAGCTAGTATCATCTGTGCCTATGGTTTGCAAAATAAAGAGGAAGCAACAAAAATGACCACCTTTGGAGCCATTGCTCCTCAGTGGGATATATCTCATACTAATCTGGAGATTAATCTGGCTGCTGAACACGATTTACTAGCATTAAAATGATACACATCAGTGATGGTTTTTGACAGCAACTCAAAAAAATTTAGTTAGTTGACCAGGAAATCTAAGTTTTTTTAGTTAATAGACTTAAATGGAGTAAAAGGTCACGGGAACAACACTGCAACAAGCGCATTCACAATGTGGCAACATAATACATATTCCATTCAGAATGGATAATGAATCCATTTTAAAAGTCTATTCAATGGGTGTAGTACACTTTGCAAACAGCTCCAGAGTCCAAATTTACTGCACATAACATTGAAAGTGACTGGAAAAATAATGATGTAATTAGATGAAAAAAATGCTTTCTAAGAAAAAGAATAAATTTTGAATTTGTCGAACGGCTGCAGTGACCCGTGCACTTAATGATAAGCACTAAAGTCCAAGATTCAAATGTTTGTGCTCAGTTGCTTAGAATATGAGAAAATGCAATAAGTTCCATTGGTTCAAACCAATTCATTTAGCTGCCGGTGACATTTAAGAAAAAGAGCATGATAATGCATTTCATTACTTTCACTGCAGATAGCTCTAGCTTCAGATAAAGTGAATACACTTTTTTTTTTTGCATTTGCATTAACTCCAAATTGCATTCTGCTTTTAAACACAATTATCAGCAGAACATTGAAAAACACCTGCGCACTACTGTGCACTTTAGAGAAATGTAGCCAGTGCGAGTCTGTAATATGGTGAGCGTTCAGTCAATGCAAGGCTGAACCCAAATGCCCGGATTGACCGCCCTTGCGGACTTGGAGAGCGCGTTCTTGGGAAGTCTGCGAGTACTGAGGGCTGTCCGTACCCAAGGGCCCTGAAGTGGACTTTCTGCAGACTTTCAGAGAGTCTACTTGGGATGCGGACTTCGCCAGACTAAACCAATGGGATTAGTCAATAGTCAAAGCGATAAGGACATTTCAATATACAGTACATGAAGCCATGAGAGCAATTTCAAAAAAGGGAAATGTTAATTGAAATGTGATAGGAAAGTCAGCAAATTAGGTATCCAGATCCATAAAGGATAATGCATTCAGCCTAAGTGTATACATAATAGACATTGATTTTTATTATTATTATTATTTTTAATTAAAGTGCCCATGGCTAAAAGTACTTTGGTCACATTTTCACACACCGGGGGAAAATGCAGCCAGGATGGGAAAACGTTTTTTTTTTTATAGTTGCTTCAGTCCTCTGCCTCAATTTCTTCAACATAGACATGGGCGTGGTAGCGCTGCGTGGGGGTGACAGGTTCGAATCCAGCCTGGGGCCTTTCTTTGTGGTGTTTGTGTGTTCATGAGCTCTTCTCCAGTCTCTTCCCTCAGTCCAAACACATGCATGTCAGGCTAATGAAAGACTCTGAATTGCCTGTAGGTGTGAGTGTGTGCATGAATGTGTGTGTGCACCCAGCGATGGATTTGGTGAGCTGCCCAGGGTGTGTGCCTGCCTTTCGCTCATAGTCAGCTGGGATAGGCTCCAGCTCTGCCATGACCCAAGTGAGGAAGAAGCCGTATAGGTGATGGATGGATGGACTTTATGTGACATAAGTACTGCTAGCACTAGAGTGTGCAGTTGGGGGTTGTACCCATAGCAGTGAGCGAAGCCTGTAGACCCGTCCCCTGTGCATACTTCAGCTTGCAGACCTGCCCTCATGTAGAGCTTACAGAATGTCACAGTGCCGTTCTGGTCACAGTATGTCACATCGAAGCACGAGAGAGTCGAGCGCCCTGTTCCAGAGTGCGGATCGGGATTCAGCGCCTGTGTCCTTCTCTGGTCGGGCTCCGCCCTTCAGCCTAACAGATCCAATCAGATTCCTCCTTGGCCGATGACAGGATATGAACTTCTCCCAGAAGCAACAACAAAAAGCCTTGTTCACTCTAACTGGCACAGGGGAACAAAACTCAATGCATATCATTACATCTGAAAATGGTGTGTTTATGCATAATGAAAGAACAATTGACTTTATGACAGCGCTGTAGAATGCAATTAACATATCTCCGGGAGAATATCCACTGTTAAAAAAAAAGGTTCTCTCTTCTCTTATTCCCTGGGATAAATAGCTTTCTAAGCTGCCTGCGGGTATTACATATGCTTGTTTAAATGTTTAAATTCTGCCTGTATCGAACCAGTGGTGCTGAATGAATCCTCCACGATTTCAAATGCATTGTAAAGCACTGATGAGTTTTATGTCACATGTGTCTCTAGTTTCAAGCATGCAAGCAAAGCGGGAACTCTTAAATAGAAAAAGAAATATACATTGTCAATAATGACTTTATATAGGGTTGCACAGAGGTTGTGGGTTTGTACAATACATTCTCATCCCGACTCGTCACACGGTGACGCTACTTGACCAAGCGTCTACATACGTCAACAAAGGAAGCTTTTTGCCTCTATTTGACGCTTAGAGTTGGGGTTCAGGTCAAGGGGTAGGGGTTAAGGGGGAGGGTTCATTTTAAACTGGTGTCAAATAAGGACGCCGAAAGCATCCATTTGCGACGTATATCGGTGCTCGATCAGGCAGCGTCAATATGTGATGCATCAGGATGAGACTGTGCTGATTTGTATGTAGCCTTGGCCCTTTTTTGGAGACTGCCGCGTGTCTTCACCACGAGGGTTTGCTCCGAGTTCACTGGCCACCTCCCACAGCCAAATGGCATGTATGTCAGGCTAACTGAATGCTGCAAATTGCCCATTGGTGTATCCTGATGTAAACCCCATGCTCCCCACCCCCAAGACCCAGGCCAGGAATGAGAGTTGATGGATGAATATATTATTTATGTCGGCACTGAATTATGCGTGAGGAAGGTACATGACACCTGAGGATATTAATTCATATCTTTAAGCCTCCTATAGAGATTCATTATGCTTTTTTTCTTCCATTGCGGCAATTATTTTTGTTCCCACAAGTCTTTAAACGCCATATGCAAGGGCACAGCCCACCTTAATGGCTAACACAATTGCAAAGTGGGTCTGCAAGTTACTGGCCACATTTACACTCTTGTAATCATTTAGAAGCTCATTCAGAAAGAAGTGGCCTCATGAAAACTCCTTGATTAGAATGAAATACCGAATCCGACTGAAAATCTAAGCTGGTCGAACGAGGTCAGCCTTTCGATAGTCGGTTTGATGGCCACGTACAGTTTCCCTCAGATTGACTCTGCACCCAGAACCCTTTGCTCTTTTTCGGTTGGCGAACAGTGATAGGAACAAAACCCACAAAACCAGCCACACAAAAATGTTAGATGCAAAACATGGACAGACCTATTCTGATTACATGCAGCCTACATTTTGGATATATAAACACGCACACAATCTATTCAAACATTAAACGGTGTTTTCAGATTCAACGATCTAAATAATTACAATCCAAATTTAATAAATCAGCACATGTAAACACACCTTTTGCGTTGTAGATTAAGAGATTGGATTATGACAACATTAGAAGAATAAATTTGAGTGAAGCACTCTCCTGAATCCCCAAAATATGAATTTCCTGTCGCAAAAATACTGTACAGCAACACTCTATCAATGAGTCTATGTAAAGTTATGAACGGACAAAACTGAATACGTATTCTATTGCAAATTAATATAAGAAGTACCCCTAAGAGCGAGATTATCGTCATTACAATTTCAAAAATATGAGTCTTTGATTAAGGCAAATCATACTTTCCATCAACCTCTGCCAAATTACTATAATTGAACCGTAGCAACCATTACATTTGCGGTTTTTCACATTGCTTTTGAGATGAAACTTTATTCAGAACAAGGAGTTCTGAAAACACCATCATTGCCTCTCCCGCAGTCACTTATTTGAGGTCCTGCGGAGCACGTTTCTCGAGATGGTGTCTGATGTGTGTATTAATACTGACAAAAAAATATTTCCCCAAGTGTTTGCAATTACATGAAAGCAAATGGATTTTGAAGATGCTAATTCAGTTAGGATCGTGGCTCTGCTCTTACATTAAGAGCGAGCTCCTCAATTAGCATCCCACATACCTCCTTTTAAATGGTTTCCACCCAAATCAAATGACCGTATCAGACTATTGTCAATTGCTCGCCCATCAATTCTCAGAATTACCAACAATTTTATTTCACCTTGACCCCTAAATTATCCTGGGGAGGAATTATCTGATTACCATTGATTTTTGAAAGTGGATGAAGGCTCTCAACATTCTTCAACAAGCGAAGAGGAAAATGTCTCGACCTTGTCCACCATGTTGTGCGAGAGCATCAGTGTGAGTTGTTCGAGTGTTTACCGTGATTCGCTACTATTTTTTTTGTGGCTAAATAGATTCTCTTGCTGTTCAAGTAGCAAGATCTACACTCCGAGACCTCGGCCTATGATGTTTCAAAGTACGTGGACTCACTGAGGGTCAGTCAGCACTTGAATATCTGCAATAAGAAAACCTGCCATTATGCCGCAAAAAAAAAAATCTGTGGCACGAATGTGTGTGCGAAAGTGCTTCAGCCTGGCCATGGACTTTTCTCTTGTGAAAACTTTACGAGTTTTTCAGAAACAAATTCAAGGAAAATTGAGAAGTTTGCAGCCAGCAAGAGTGCCACTCAAATGGTTTCTGGAGTCCCCAGGTTCCATAGGAATCGAACCGTTTCTTTTTTATCGTGTTGACTGACAGATGAATTACAACCAGTCCACCTCTGATAAGGAAACCAATAACACCCATCTGAAAGCATCTAAGATCTCAGGTAAAGATTCATAGGAAGATTTGATTTTGGGGTTTAATATATCTGGCAGAGGGACTCAGGGAAGTGGGATGGTGCTGTAATCCAGCTGAATTTAGGAAGCGTCTCAGTGCTGCAATTCTTGCTGTCGTCGTGCCCGTGTATGCAGATTTGCTGCGCTGTGTTATCAACATCCAACGACTAAACAATTATTACCCCACCCCACCCGAAGGGTGAGGGAAGGTGTATTGTTTTTGGTGTGGTTTGTTTCTGTGTTTGTGTGTTTGAGTGTTTGTTTGTGAACACTCTAGCAGCAAAACTAATGGCCAGATTTTCCCCAAATTCGGTATAGGTATTGCCACTGACCCAGAATAGATACCTATTGAATTTCGTACAAATAGGTGAAAGTATGTGCGAGGGGCGGGGTTTGTTGTGCCTGGCATCACTTGTTTAGAATCTCTCTCTCTCTTTTTTTCACCATTTACCTTTAAAGGTCTATGAGTAATTGAGTACCTGTCAAATTCACTGCCCAGGTTTACAGCTTCTACCACTACGAGCACAAAATGGCCGTCCTCAACCCTCAAATACAGCATGAGGAAGTGTTTCTGCCGCGTGGAGAAGGAGATCAGAGAAAGCCAAAGCTTTGAACCACACCTACCTCTTGTGCCATGGAAAATGGTAGCATATAATTATTCTCATTTTAAAAAATCAGTGATTAAAACATTTGAATAAATCGTTCGCACCAAGCCCTCGCCTTCAGTTTCAGATGAGTTACTCTGATCCCTCTGTTTTGCATGTCAGAGCAGTGCGCATTCCCCTGGATGCGCGCAATTTATGAGCGCGCATGAAAGATGTGCCCTCATTTTTTTTTATAAGATGAAAGAAAACCCATCATTTTTTATTTTTAGCACTGCTCATTATTTTTTGGCAGGTGTTCTTATCCCGGTTGAATTACGGGGCCTGCGAATCTGGCTCCATGATCCCGTCGCATCAGGTTCCACTGTAAGAAGAAAGGGGAGATGGGACTGACAATGGCGGCTAAGAGCTGCTCATCCTATTAAGAGCGAGAAGGCGAGGAGTATAACTCAATCTCGCCTGTCGTCTGGAGGAACCAAGCCTTTCCGGAGAGTTCTCTCCCGGCCTCCACTCCTGCCTTCGATTCAAACATCCTCCAACCCACCCCCCCACCACCCCATTTCTGCTCCAGGAACAAAAAATCACTCAAAATAAGTGCAGGAAAGCGTATTAAAAATGTCACTTTTTTCAAATGTTAACTGTTGCTATATCTGATTATTTTTCGTTGTGATGTCATCATGACAGCTCCAATATGACAGGCAATCTTTTTAGTTTTTAGGAACTTTTAGTTCCTTTTGAAGGAGAAGAAACAACTTGTTTCTGAGAAACATGAACAAATGTCCTGAATTAGCATGCTTTGCTCTGTACTGGACCAGTGGAAAAAGAGAAGACATTGTTTTAGGGATTAGTAGCTTAATGATAATGTCACTGGAAACCGTTGCCTGGAAACTGGAGTTTTATGTCAGTGCGTTTTCTTGGGCCAATGAGAGATTTTCTTTTGAAAATTATTCTGAACTGTACATGATCATACTACAAATTATATGCTGTAACAGAAAGCAGGATTCCTGGGTTGACTAGATAACAGCAATATATAAAATCCAGAACAGCTCTTATAACGTCAGTCCATGTTCCTGATTTGGTTGATTAATGTTTGTCTCACTTGAGCAGAGAACAGTTGTTAGTTCTTGAAATTATTGCCATACCTCACCATGAAAATGAATATGAGCCACAGTAAATGTGATCATTCCGAACAGTTAACATGCCCCCTTGTCTTTTGCGTTTCAAATAGATCATGAAGTCAAAATTGTTGTCTGTCATCTTATTAAGTGTGTTTTGAACAGACGACTTCGCCCACCTGAGATAACTGGAAGTATTAACAAATCAATACTTGTGTGAATACTGTAATGGTTTCTTTATATGGTGATTCGCTTGAGCTATCGTCATTAGATACTGGATCAATACAGTAATACATCCGAAAACATGTGACACAAAGTGAAGGGAACAGTGGTAGTATGGTGTAATCATGAATTCTGGGTCATACGACCACTGATCTGAAGTCACTTTGAGGACATTACAGACCGTGAAGAACACAAATCGATCCGCTTTGAAGGCTCAACCATGGGTCTCGATGAGAGAAATCAATTAAAAATTCATCTGAGTTGCCATGACAGGTGATGCGACCGTAGCTCTGTAATTTCACACAGTCTATCAGTCTCCTGGTCCAAAGAAATTAGATAGTAGCAGCTCTAGGTAGCGCTGTGCTCCGAATCAGAGGTGTGTCATTCGAATTATCTGTGCATTGACTCTGCAGACATTGTCTGAGAGGCTCAACTTCCAGTCTCTCAATCAAAAGTGAAAGTGAACAGCAAGAGTAGTCTATTCGTGGAATGGACTGGGGCCATTTTGGCAGTGTTCTTTTTTTTTTTGAAAAGTGTTACTGTGTTTGGGCTCGCTAAGCTTGTCCGTGCAGGACCAATGCCCCCTAAATTTCTGTGTCCGTCCTAATTCACAGAGCTTCAAACCCACTGAAAACCTGACCTGTATAACCAATCTCAATCGTAAGAATGGCATGCATTAGTGTTAAAATACTTGAACAATTACCAAGCAACATGTGGTCCAAACTGTTGTATGACATTATCATACTCACTGTACATTTGAAAAGAAAAAAAAAACACCTATACTGACATTCCGTTTTTATTTTATTATGAGTATGCAACAGATTTGACCACAAATTATAACTGGTTGATATTCATGGTAGCTCCTTAACTTTGGGGTATGTAACTCTTGCATTCAAAGCCCAGCTTGCAAAATACAGTAGCCAAGAAGTGGTCAGCTTTTTGATGACACAATGGAGAGGTCAACAACAACTGTACTGCTACAAGAAAAGGTCAATTGTAGTGTGCGCTTTGCCTGCGCTCCACTATGCAGCAGCCTTGAGTCGTGTGGTTTTCAGTGAGGAATGAGCCGAGCAGGGTGGGGGCGGAGGGGAGGGGGTGTGTTTGGGTGGGGAAATAGACACACAAGGGGGATTTCACCTTATCTGTTTGTTTTTTTCCCCCCTCCATAATTGATTCCCCACATCTTCACACAAATTAATCTGCTGTAAACTGTCAGGCAGGATAGCTTTCATGCCATTGCCCCTGCGAGCAGATGTTAAAAGCTCTTTAAGGTCCGGCTCTAATTAAATTCCAAGCAAATAACGATTGAATCCCTTTTTAAGCGCTGTGTTCCTCATTATCTCAGATAAAAGCAATTAATTAACACACCTGTGCCCAGACCAGGACTTGTCACTTGACTTTGAAATGTGCTGGGGCCCTGATTGTTTGTGCTTTCACTGTATCTTGTCAGCCGATGTCCTGGTTTAAATAGGACTGCTTCCACAACCGCACTAGCTAACAATTTCAGCATTATGCTGCAGACTGCTTGCAAACCGTATGAAAAGAAAGTTTTGCTTTTCTTTTTTTTTTTCAAAATTGCTTGTCAGTGATCTAGACTGACATTTATTCTATGACTGTTACTGTGAAGGTCTGAGGACATTCAACTTTTTTCATGGTGCATTTTTCCTGTCTTTATTTTTTCATATTCTTTTTATATTTTAGCAGTTCTGTAAGTCCATTTGCTGCGTGTTTTCGGTTTTTACTCACACACCAGCATTTCCCCTGGTCATGGTTAATTATTTGATTATTCCCTGATTTGTAGCCACACCTCCCTGCACCTACCTGGGCACACCTCACCTGCAGCCCATTGTCATTAGCACTCTGCTTCCCTATATATTCCTTCAGGTCGGATTACTCAACTGACAGAGTCACAATTTTCTTTGTCCTAGGATTTCAGGCCTGGCTGTATTTGTTCATGTCACCTGTGTTTGAATCCTGCTCGACTTTTTTTAGTTTTGATTCTCTCTTTGTGAACCGGCTTTGGCATATCTCCTGTGATCTGGAAAAACCTTGTACATTTGTCACTGAGAGAAACAAAAGTTGATCCTCACTTGCAGTAATTACGAGTGGTGAAACTCTTAATACCATAGATATTTGTGTTATTTGAATTGTCAAAAACAAGTTTATATCTTTTTTTTTCTGTTAGGAAAAGGCCAGAACCTAAATGTTTTTGTTCAATTGCAAGATCTTTGCCATTGATAAGCTTACTAGGTTTTTCCAGATCACAGGAGAACTGTCTGTCTAGTTCTTGACTTTAACATTGAACTGTGATTACAAATCTGGATTTGTCCTCCTGTTCTGTTCTCTCATTGGCTACTCCTGACCAAAAATGTCAAACAAAAGCCATTATAAAACCCAAAGACTGGATATTTGTCTGTGTTTGAGTTCTGCCCCTGCCTCTGGTACAGTTACCTGTAGTGATTGACATACTAGCATTTGATAGTCAGTCTGGGATGCTCGTTCTGAATTTGTATTCTTCAGTCTTAATTGTTTGTGATGATGATGATGGGTGGGTTAAAAATCTGTTTCGCTTTATTGGGAGTTTCTTTAGAATCATGAAGCTTCTTTGAGCATATGCAGTGCTTGCAGTCAGGTCTGAACATTGTAAGTGTTCTGGCTATCTGTTTATCCAAACACATCAGCAACAAAGGATCAGAACTCAAACAGTTTTAGAAAAGCAAAGATTGCAATGTATAACACGTTGTTTGAATACTAAACACTAACACAGAAGTGAAAATGCCCACAGAAATGTAATAAAAATGCTTTCAGCGAAAATGAGTAAAAAACCAAAGACTTAATGTCCTTTTACAACTGAGGTAAAACAAAGGATTGTTTCATGGACGTTGAAGAGTGATATTTTGTCATTGGCTGCTATTCAGATTGGTTGCTGCTATAAACGACTTCTGGTTTCTTCCGGATTTCACTGGCTGAGCCCTGTGTCAGGTAATAGTCAGCATGTCTCTTCACAGCCTTAAAAATAAGTCTTGAGAGTAGAGGTTACATTGGTTGTGGGTGACTACAATGCATGAAAAGTATGGATGTGAGGCAGTTGAATTCCTTTCCAGGAATAAATCAGAAAATATCTGACAAAGTTTCACCAACTGTATTTTTCAGTTGATGCCTCTATGAATGGGGAAAATTGCTCAGAACAGAATTAAGAGAAGATAAGGGTGGAAAGTGCAGCCCTGTTTTCAGTAGCTGTCAGAGTACAGCCAAAGCAAAGGCTTTCAGTGCTCACATTTTTATGGATGAAAGATGTTACAACCTTCGTGTTATTAATTGGCCCCTCCCCTTTTCCAACTGCCAGCATGTTTTGTCTCAATTTATTTACTGCCTCGTTTCCACCCTTGTATACCACGCTCTTTTTGTGAATGTCTGGTCTATATAAGTTCATTAGAATTTAGCCTGGTTGCTGGATTGTAATGCTGTACAGCCAACAAAGCCTACCAGTCCGTTTATTGTCTAGTGTTCGTATAAGGTTTTAGTAAATTAATGATGAAGAAATATGAAATTACTCTTTGGAGTTTTATTAACAGGAAAAACTCCCAAGCCAATATGACTGTCTCCAGGGTCGGGACCGTGTTTTTGTTAACCTGTTGCTCTAGCTTGCTCCTCTGAGTCAGTTTATTGGGAACACCTCTCATGCCTTCATCAGTCTCAAGGGCTGAGACTGAACTCCTGGTAAACCCTTGGGTTTTACTGTCAAACAGTTCTGCCTCGGCTAGGGGGATTAACTACTTGGCCTCTGTGGACAAGTCCCAATCCACTCCAGTCATTATCATCTAAGCTAGACTGCCCCCTCTGCCATTTTGGGCTATGGCCCTCCCCTCTACAATTACCCCATTCCATATTAATAGATACTCCTTGGTGGATTGTACCCAGAATCTGCGTCTGGTTCCTTGTCTGGTTCATAACAGAGAGATATTCAGTGCCACATTAACGTGCCTTTTTATCACTGCAGGCGCACATAAATGTGAAGATCACTGACATCATCTCAATTTTTTCAGCTTCAATTCATTGATGCTTCACGTGGACACGCCGCTGAAGAGCACATTAGCATAAATTTGCCGCATAAATCCACTGTACCTGTTCACAGTCACAATGCATCAGCAAATTCGTGTTCAAATAAAGTTCACAATGATTCTCTACCTCCCAATAACTGGATGCAACAGGACATTTTAATTTGGTGGAAAACTGCTTTGCTTTTCTGAAACTGCTGGTAATAAAGCTAACATCATGCAGTGATAAACTCGTCATAACCGGTCAGCGCAAGCTACTATGGCTTGTGGTAAAAGTGATTGCTGTGCCACTGGCATTTTTAATTGTTATTTTGAAATCTGGAGATTTGTAACAGTGGATGGGTTGACCCATTAATACACTGACATGGCTATGACAGGCAGGCAGACATACCAACTTTGCACAGATATTTTCAGGACCCCAACATAAGTAAATATGCAATGAGGGGGTGATGGTTCATTATCGTTCATTAAGTAGCGCTGGACTGTGAGGGGGTGGCTGGATGGAATGGATTTGAATAGGATTCTTCTGTCATGTCAGTTTGCAGCTGTTTTTGTGCATTGCAGGATATCGCAAATTCCAAAACTCTCATTCCTAATCTGAAGACCGCTGACTTCCAGAAGTTCTCAGACCGTTTCCGAGTATCCGGGACGGTGGAAATGTGCGGTTATATTGGGGCATGCTTATGTGTCACCAGTTCTGCTCCTTTGAAAAGCTACTCAAAATACAATGAATTCTCCGTAAAGCATCGCATTGCAAAGCAGAAGTGACTATCATGGCGCGGGTTCGATCCCCACTTCGTATCAGCCGGCAGTGGTCGGCAGTTCTTTTCACAGTAGCATGCACAGATGCGGTACAGAGATGCCAATTGGGAAGGGTGTGCCAGGATAGGGTATTGTAAATAACAAGTTCTCAGGCACCTCCTGTTGGCCAGACGGGCGCTCGTTAGGAAGAGTCGAAGCTTGTTCATGTCCGGGTATCCTCCGCCCTCGTTCTGAGCTTGCGAAGTTTCAACCAATGAGTGTATAAGAAGCGGTGGCAATGGGCGCATGCTTTGGAGGAGAGCCATGAGCAGTCTCACTCTCCTGAGTTGGCAATAGAGGGTGGCACATGCGAAAAAGCCTTGTTCATAGTTACCCAGTTGGACATGCCAGATTTGGGTGGGATTGGAGATGCCAAATTAAATAAATTAAAAAAAAAAATCTGCTGAATTTAGGATATGGCATGTCAAAGAGTCAAGGAATGCCGCCCTCTCACGAGTAAAGATCTGGGGGCAATGAAGTGCATTTCAATTTAACCCACCACGGGGGCCAACTGTCCACTCAACCCTCATTCTAGCATCAGGTGTGTTCAGGGCACCGCATACAGTTCAAGGGAAAATACTGGCACGATTAGAAAAATTTGGTTATATTAGTAAACTGACATGAACACATATTTATTAATTTGGTCATTGTCCTGAACTAATTACGTGAACCCATTTTATGTTAGCATGGAAGCTACATTTATTCCACCGGAAAATTTCATGCGTAAATACAGCGCTTATATTTTATTTTTATTTATTTGACAGGGACAATGCTCAATAAAAATATATTGTGCCAGATAAAGCTCTCAGCTAACTTTCATCTGTATCCCTGGGCGGCAGGCGACAGTAAATAATGAGGGATCTAGGCATGCGCCAGCAAAACATCAAAACAATTAAAGAAATTACATGCATGTACAGTACAGTCTCCATCTAAAATGCGACATTACATATAAGAAAATTAAAATCACTTAAGATTTAAGATAAGATCACATAAAATGAATATAATTGAATTAGACTATTAGTATTATATTATATACATTATTTCATACACGCACTCACGCCCACACCTTTCATTTTGTGAGTGTATTACATATGAAAATTAATGGCTGCAGGACTGTTTTTCTTTTAGCCACTTTTTGATATGGAGTTGAAAATCACATGCAGAAAACTGACCAGCATCTATTTATGCAAGCTACTGTATCAGTTAACTAATCTCGTGTTAATGAATGGTTAATCAAATTCATGCGGAACTCATTAGAAAGCGTTACGAAAATTTCTCTAATAGAAGTATATGTCTTCATTCCAACCTGTCCTCCAACCATTCGCTCAAATAGGCTGATTATTCTAATTTTCTTTGATTTATGACCCCTAAGAGCGTTTCCTAAAATCACGCCCCTACTGGCAGCAGGAAGGTACTGTTAGAGTTACAGTTTCAGTTCCACATACAGTTTCAGTTATTTTTACACTTAAATTAATGGTTTGGGTAAGGATTAGGGTTAGGGTTAGGGTTAGAATTAGGATTAGGTTAGGGATTTACTGACGGCGACGCGAACGATGGAAACAAGATTGTAGTCATTTAAATGACGGCTAGAGGTCGCTTAAATGATAAATGGACTGTATTTATATAGCGCTTTCTAGTCACATGACATGACCCTGAAGGGCTCTATAGTTTTGCCTCTCATTCACCCTGATGGTCGAGGCTGCCATGCAAGGCGCCACCCTGCACATCAGGAGCAGTGTGGGGTTCGGTGTCTTGCTCATGGACACTTCGACACGTTTTCTGGTGGAGCCGGGGATCGAACCAGGAACCGTCTTATTTCCAGACCAACTGTACCTCCTGAGCCATGCCGCCCCACCAGCTTTAGTCACCAGCTAAACGAAACTTTAGGTCATAATAAGCTGCCTGACAAACGACCTTTGCAGGAGTATTTTGTTGGAAGACAGGCTCCTTCATTCATGTAAACACAGAATTGATATTTGTAAACCGATAAATCACATTTTACATCAAGAAATGCGTATATATGGTGAATTCTAGCCACGATATTTCCGACTGACACGCAGAAACTCAGGTTACACACCATTCGCATCACAATGTGAGCGTTTTTCATGGGCAGGCTGACAGAGAGGCGAACAGTCAGACTTTTGAAGGGTATTGTCCTTCATCAATATGAGTCACCAAAGTTACATATGGATGTGTCGGCATCTTTCATGTTCTTCTCTGAAAAGCAGGAAGCCACAAATTCTCTTTCGAATACGCTGTAGGTCTTACAAAGGCAATAGATGGGATCCGGGGAATGGCTTAAAACTAGATAGTTCCAGAAGTAGATGAAGAATACTGCAGCATAAAGCCAATTAGCAACAAAAGAAAATGTCTTCTTAACCAAAGAATACTGTCATCTGAACCTCCACTTAAACTGGCTTTTCATGTAAACAGATAATTAGAACATGAGGTTTCTCTGATGCACCATTAGCAGTTTGCTGTGCTGTGCCTTTTAATTATTGTTCAGAATTTTATAAAAATCCGTACAAGCAAATTGACATAGTCCAGGGAGCTTCATAAATTGCATTTATTTTTTTCACTGAAACAATTTAGATGAATTCCATTGGCTGTTGCGGTTTTTCAGTAAGTGGGGGAAGTATTGCTGATATTATCTACTCTTTGAACTTTTCATTAAAACAAGGCCAGGCTTGATACTGCAAAATACAGTTGTGAGCCAATGTAAGCTGACTTATGAGCAAAAAAAAAAATCTGGTTGGGTGTGATGCCATTTAAGTCAATCTCTCATCAACCTGAATTAGATTTTTTTTAGTCACAGATTTTTACTAATTTTGCATTCTCTGTGTAATAATGGAGGAAATATGAGTTGATCATGAAGGTTCAGCAAATAAATATTAATCACATTTGAGATAAAAGTTTGACCTGAAAAATAATGTTGGTCATAACATGTATCCCCTGAAACAAATCTAGAAAAGCACCATGAATCAGCCATGGCTGCTGTCTTTGAAAGAAAACTTTGTAACAAAACCATGGCTAAATGAAAAAGACACAACTTTGGAAGGATTTTCTTAAACTGTCAAACAGATTGTTCTTTGTCAAGATGTTCTATAAAAACTCCCCCCTCCCATGAGGACTCGACTGGAGATTTTGTGTTCTTCTCACCTGGAGTGTCAGCCAACTTTATTAACAGTGTGAGAGGTGTACGTTGCAAACATCTGAATAAAACACCCTCTCGGGCTTGCAGGCATCAAGACAACAATCTTAAAAAAAGAAAAGCAAAATATGTGCCTGTCCAAAAAAATAAAAAACTCTTCATCTTTTTGGGTACTGTCAACTTTTTATGTTTTTTTCCCCCTTTCTTTTCAAGGATGAGCTTGCTCAGTCTCCTGTGTCCCTCTGGAACGACAAACTGGAGGGTGTGTGAAAAACTTCTCACTAAAGCATTGTGCTTTTGCATTTTGACTGCAGGAACACCTGCAGCTTACCAGGTCTTACAAAAAAAACTCAGCCTTTTCATTTTTTTTTCTCAGAACATTTCATATATATGAATCTTTATACAGCGTATACAGCATACACTATCAGGTAAGATTAAGCATACAGTCGGCTCCATAAATATCTGGCTTCGGACAAAGTTATCACTGTGTTAGCTGTCCTCCACAACATTTTGGAGTTGAAATTAGATGAAAACATAAGCTCAGTCAAAGTACATGCTTTCAGCATGAATTTGATGGCGTTTACAGCCAAATTAAGGACCAGAAGCAATTGGACGATAAGTTGCACAGCTCCTCCATGGCCAGATGTGTGTTTTCCCCTCAATATTTAATTCACATATAAACAAATGAAAGATATGGAGTTGATTGGAAGTTTGGCATTTTCATTTGGAATCTGTTACTGTTCTCTTTCAATAAGAAATCCAATCAGCTGTTGATGTAGCATAAGACAGCCGTCATTTGGCTAAAAATCTAATGGTACTGTCACACCTTGACGATTTAGCCAGCGTATGCCGTCGTATCAAAATTTCTCTAAAATTCTGGCATACGCTGAGCTAACAATGTTTCTTTTCACTTTGGGGCATATGCATGGCGTACTCATAACGAGTTGGACCTATACATAACGTATTAGTGACTTATATAGAACATTTTGGTAACTTATTGACAACTTGTACCAACGAATGCTTACGCGTTGCCGGTGTTCACAACTTATGCCCAACAATAGTTTAACATGCATAGCGCGAGGCAGAGTACCGTACCTCAGTTCACTTCTTCTTCTCCTGGCTCTATTGGCACGCAGGTGGTACAGTGTCAAATCGATGAGGTCATACAAATGTTAGAGGACAGCTAGTAGGTATTCTTGTCTCAGCCTTGCCGGATCTCGGAGGTGGCCATGACATGGACATCTGCTTACCATGGAGTCTTCAGTACTGACGGGTTCCTCCTGTGAACCACATTTTTATATACCGAGTCCCCTAAATGCTGCCAATACGCCATTATACGATAGCTGTAAGTTAGAAACACGTTCAGTACGTTCTGTGGTCGCCCGGAACACGTCAAATACGTCTACATACATCAATATGCGTTTTTGGGTTCGCTAGACATTATCTCGATGTCTTTTGACTTATGAGTAACTAACAAGTAACATGTGCGAACGTGTGTCAATGATCACATAACTTACCTACAATTTATGGCCTGCGTATGTGGTACGTACTGGCATACGTTGCATGCGCAAAATTTTTGGACGACCTTGCCGTACTATGACGTATGCCAGTGTGCTTCAGATTGCTTTTAACTTATACAAAACTTACCCATAACTTATTCGACATACGCCAGCGTATTCGCCAAAATTGATGCGTTGGCATATGCTGGCTAAATCATTAAGGTGTGACATTACCATAAACAGTGCTATCAGAGAAATGGTAAAAATGTTAAATGTGGTCAAATCAACTATTTGTCACCTTCTTAAAAAGAAATAACACACTGATGAGCTCTGGAACAGCAAAAGGTCCAGAGGACTACCGAGGGACATGAAGGAGGAATTCTTTCACAGGTGAAGTAGAATTCCCTCAGTCTAGTTAACCTGTGCAGGAAAGCTCTTTTAGCGGACAGGTATATCTATATCTGAGTCAACAATGAAGAGAAGACCTCACCAGAGTTAATATATTAGGCTTGCCACAAGATGTAAATCATTGGCTAGCCTCAAAAACACTCAGTATGCCAAAACAAGCCCTATGCAGTTTTGGGACCTAATACACATTCTATGTCATGAAATGTCGCAAATTCAGTCATGAAATAAAGAAAGACAAAAAATTCTGCCAGAATGATGGGAAGACAAGAGAGTAGAGAAGGCAAGGAACTTCACATGATCTGAAGGACACATCCTCAGCTGTGAAGTGTGGGCATGTGTGGGCATGTAAATCTGTTGATGGAACTGCTTCTGTTGTATTTACTGATGATATGATTTCCGACAAAAGCAGGTGGATTATAATTATTATTTTTTTTAATAAAGAGGTACATTATCTGCTCATATTCAACACAATGCTGCAAAACTCCATGAAAGGTTTTTAACCATGCAGATGCTTGATGCAGATGCACACACACGCACACACACACACACACACACACACACACACACACACACAGAGTTCGAGTTCAGTAATACAGTAAGTGATCAAAATTTTGCCATTGGAAAAATGCACGCACAGGGCACAGCCTCAAAACATAAAGATAAGATCATGGTCAACAGTTGTCCTGTGATTTGCTTGTTGATCACACTGTTCTACTTTTGATGGCAGTGAGAAAAAAAAGTTAAACCTATTCCAAAAACTTAGATGTTGGACATAGTCTTGGAGTCAGAGTATAAACTTTAATACTTTTCTTCAAGGTGCAACAATTCTGGATGAAAAATGCGGACTTTGGGTACAAAGGCCTTAATGCTGGATGTGCGCACTTTAATGCATCTTAATAGTTTCATTTCAAATTCAATGTTAAGGCATACTGAGCCAAAATGATGAACACTGTATCCTTGTCTAAATTCTTATGGCCCTACTGTATATATTAGGCATACATTTTAATATTTTAGGAAGCTACGGCATTTTATAAATATTTTAGCCTTGGTGTTGATCCAGCTGCATCATAAATCTTAGGGATGCGGCCCAGACACAAGGTGAGAATGGCTCCTATTAAACAGGACTAAATGTGATCCGAAGGCGTTTATGTAGAAACCAGAGAACAAGTGCGTGTTTGTATTTGCGTGTCATATTTACCTTTCAAGTTTTGATATGTTTCCTTCCGGCCATTCAGTGCTCGCTAGTTTATAGAGGAAATAATAATTGTATCAGGCAACATGCACATTTAAGCCCTGGATCATATCAATTCATCAGTCGCAGATTCTGGCTCAATAATTATTTCCCAAAACGGGGCTTTAGAAGATATTCTGGATTTGCTATGGATGCCGCTGCTGCTATCACCATAACTAGACCAGTTTTATGGAAATGACACAAAACGTCTTGGACTCTATCCTACACCTGGGACTAAGCAAGGCCAAATCAAACTCAGCAAGTGTTTTTGAAAGTTTAAGACCTTCGCGGTCTTCATTTTCCCATATATCGCCCATGCTTTTTTTTTTTAAATAAATAGCACCTATACTTACGCCAATCTGAGTGCACATGGGCATTTTGGTCTTAAAACGTGATGTGGTCAGGCGCATTGTTGGTGCCTCGCTCTTTCAAGGCAATGGAAAACAGATATGATATTACTTGGCAAATCTGCTACTAGAATGGCAGTCATTATTTAATGCCTAATTGCCCTCAACCTAAGATTTCCTCATTAACAATCACATAATTTATTTGCTGAATAATAAAGACCAATAAATAAGCCTATAATGATTGAGAAATTATTAATTAAGCAATGACAAGGAGATCACCAATAGGCAATGAGACAATGTGAATGCAATACATGTGATATTGTAAGGATGGCAATAATTCAGATAATTAATTAAAAAATGGATACAATATTCAATACCGGTCCACAATTTTGGTGGAGAATTTTTTTTTTCTTGTTCGTTTCATGTTTTGTTCAATAACACAACAGCATTCTGCCAAATAATCTTCAAGCCAGGAATCAGGAGGGCTTTGCGTAAGATACTGAAGTACCAGTGATGCTGAACTGTCAGAGCCCTGCTTTTTCATGATGTATTTTGTGAGTTTACATTTCACCTATTTCAAGGTTTTTTTTTAATCTATTTACTTTTTTATATCTCATTATGGTGAAACTTAACTGTTCTTTCACCATGGGACTTGCTGCCCGGGAGTCAGGTGCCTTCAGTTTGGGCCGTACTCTGCCTCGCTGGGCAAGGGAGATAAAAGTTATTCAGATTTTACAACATGGCGCACTGTGCAAATTCTCGCCTCCTCCAGACGCTTCATTAGATTAGCAGTTGTTCCAGAGGGGACTGAAACAGCATATGCTCTTTCCGTTTCTGCGTTTCCTCTGCAAAAAGTCAGAGCTCTGTTTATCAAACTTAAACAGAGCAACAAAAAAAACAGATAGGGCTGTTTAAATTCAAAACTAAACTCACAGCAAGTTGAATTCCCAGCTCAGTGTACTAAACTAAAAAATTTAAAAAAGAAAACATAGGGTTTGTTTATATTCGTTACTAAAACATAAGGCCTTTTGGATTTAGATTCCAGCTGGACTTTGTTTTTAAAGGAAGAGAACTAACATAGAATTGTCATTAAATTCTGTATATCAGAGCTGCCTGCTAGTCTTTGAAATGTGTATGCAGACTCAAAACTATCCATTGATTCATAAAATACTTTTGGGCCATGAAGCACCAGACAGGTGTTTGACTGAGGTATAGATGCTTATTCAAAATATGCATGGCTATTATTCATTGTCCAACCAATACTGGGACGTGCCAATCCAATCCAGGATTCAAGCTCATACATGCCGTCATTCATATTTTTGAAACCTGCAGTCAACCACTCGCTCTTTGTGCTGAATGTTGACATTAATTCATGCAATTCCCGTTTGAATACACGTATTTGGTATCACAACCACAGATCATGATGAACCATCAAGGAAACCTCAGTACATTGAGTCAGGAACAACAAATGAAGTGATTATTTACCACACCTCCATTTCTGGTTCAGGACATGACATTTTGTGTTGCTTTCACTACAGTCTGTGAGAAACGAGTCTCCACTTTTAAAGCATACCTGTCAGTTGTAGTTGTAACACAAAAAATAGTAACTTTGACTCAGAAACGGCTCAAAAATGGCAACACAAAAAGTGTGCTGATTCTCAACAAATACTGTCTTGAGTTTGAACCCTCTTCAAACGTCCGATCAGCTCAAAACTTCCTCACCCTCTTCAGTTCTGCATAGATTGGCTGGCAGTGCAAGACCCTCACTTAGCATTCAGCGAGCATTTTCCCCCGGAAAAAAAGCATCAAAGAGTTCATCACACACAGCTCAATTTAAGTTTAGTCAAGTAGAATATTACTCTGTGACATTATTCTCTTAAATGTAAACAAAGAGGAAGACAATTTCCTTTGCTCTTGCTCTTAGAAAATAGAGTCTGGCATTTATCAGGCGTGCGGCCTCTCCAGAGAAAGCAGAGGGAGGAGTGCGGGAGACTGCTTTCAAGATGTAAGGACCAGGAGAACAGACCAGGAATTCTAATCAAGTCGGGGGTTGTAGTTCACAGGTGTTGATTCCGCCACTGGAATTACTGAGCAAAATTCATTTATAATCCGCACCGGCGCGGCGCGGTGGGACGGCACTCCGAGTGCGCTTTAAAATCGAAATGACTTCCGACAAACAAACACACGCTTAAGAAGCAAACCCCCGAAGTAGTCTATTCCCCATATGCTTGCCCAGTATAAAGTTGACTCCATAATGTTTGGGACAAATGCATTTGTTTTGAATTTTTTTGCCCCACAAGCCCCGCAAGTAATGTAAATTTAAAGTCGAACAGTTCACGCAGTAGCTAAAAGTGCACAATCTCAGCTTTTATGCTTTCATAATTGTGCACTTTAGAATTGAAATTACTTCCTCCAAACAAACACATGGTAAAGAAGTAAACCCTCAAAGTTCTCTATTCCCCATATGCTCACCCACTGTAAAGTCGACTAGCTTAAAGTGCACCTTCGCAGCTTTCATACTCTTTAAACTGGCGGTTTCACCATGTAGACGGAAGTTTTTGAAGACTGCTCCACCTCCATTTCAGGGCAGTGTAATGTTCAAGGAACATTATGAGTAAGTAATGCTCTCCACATACCCTTTATTGTTCAATGCCTTCGACGGAAGCAAACTGGCACAATGGCGGCAACAGTGTTTGTAACTGCGTTTCAGGAGGAGGGGTGGTTGCACTCGGGGGCAGGCAAAATATCGGATGCACTCATGTGAAATGATTGCAAGTCTCTCAACCACAATTAGAAAAGAATCTATGCAGGTCATTTGAATGAAGTTAAATGCTTATTAGCAATATCTATCTGCTTAAAGGTCTGACCAGCATCATTTTGTAAGGTCAGTCTCTGAAGCGCAGTGAGAATACCAACAGAGTTTGAGTCAGGCTGCTGAATAGCTTGTGTGTCACATGACACCACATAGCTAAAAATAAATACATAAATAAATATGCCAAAAGTTTAAAAATTGCAACTGCAAAAAAAAAAAGAAAAAAGCTGTCGCCACAAGTCAATGTTTTCAGACAGGGACCAATAGAAACTTGGTAAGATAGTGTTTTACAATTCCACATTTGATCTATACCTTTACCAGCCTAAAATTGATGAAGGGTCATTCCATATGAAATCAACTAATTTTGAGACAAGGTCCATGGGCAAAGTCATGCATTTTCTTCTAACTTTAATGGAATATTGCTTTGGGCGCCAAATGAAAAAGTCCCAAGTTTTAGCTCAATTGGCCCACTAGTTTTGATTTTCTAGGGGGTCAAAAAAGTGGCCGTGGCACCCCGGTTGGCGAAATTGGCATTTTTTCCATTTTTAACAGGCTGTAACTCTGGAAGAAATAAAGCTAACCCCATGATTTTTTCAGAATTTGTTCCCTATGCAATGCACTACCCTTTATTCCAAATCAAAGTAGTTTATTTTTAACCCTTTTATTGTGGTTTTACAGGCTCCCAAAAATGCTACTTTTACATTGCGGTATCAAAACATACACGTTTAAGGGTACCATTTTCACACTCTTAGGATGACTTTAAGGAAATTACCTCGTTACCCGGTGGTGTTCGTTAAGGGTGGAAGACCATTGAAATAAAGACTTGACCAGATTGTGATTGAAATATAGTAAATTTATAACAGACAAAGAGTAAGAGTACAAACTGCAATAGTCGGTGTTCTTTCACAATTCAGAGAGCTCTCTGCCTGGGCGTTGCCCGTGCACCGGTTCTTATAATCCACAGTCTTTTAGCTGTACATCAATTGGCTGTACATCTGTCTATAACCGCAGTCTAATCAGATCCCGCCTTTCTACATAGTATTGTCCAGTCTGCTTTAGACCGGTCACGGGAAGGCGGTTACGGGATACCTGATGCCACTTTGGACTGTGCTGAGGGCGTTTTCTTATGGCTGGATTTCTGCATTCCTGAGCCACTATCTCCCCTGCATAGTTTATCACAGGAACACGCTCTGGGTAAATAGGTTTATAAGCTTTGAGGTATTGACATAAAAGATGTTTTAAGCAGTAAATGATAATAATACAAAAGATGATAATAATACTGATGATAAGAATGCAAAGGATTTTTTTCTATTATTCTACATGACGTGTTGATTTGTGGTAATATCAGCTATTAGTAATGGTCAAGAGCTTTCTATAGCCACCAATTCATATTCTGTAGAATTTATAGTTCTTTGGAAATATTGACCCTTATTTCAGCCCCCTGTGGAGGGTGACCCCTTTTCAACCCCTTTTTTTTAGGATGCGGGTACCTTCAATTTTAATGAAACCAAATATTTTTGGTAAGCTCTGCCACCAAAATGAATTTCATTATGGAACAAGCATACCTTCAAAAAAAAGTTGAGTCATTTTCTTCCAAAAATTTACCTCCTTTTTGTGGTCGTTCACAATTCTCAATATTTTATTAATATTAAGTGTTCAGACTGCATTTTATTCAGGTTCACCTCTCCCAAAAAATGTATAGTAAAAGTTTTGTTTCATCTCAATATTTCCTCTTTTTTTTAATGGAAGAAGTGCAGATAATGTCATGGTTTGGTCTCGCCGGCAGAAGGCAAGAAGCCGGCGGGCACTGGGACCATGTACCCAAAACCAAGTAAAAGGACCCACACGCACAGGCTGAGTAAACATATAAAAACATTTATAAGAGTTTAAAACAGAGAGGAGCAGCGGCAAAAATCACAGATCGCAGGGCTCCAGAATACAGAATGCAGCTGCACTGCCAGTTTAGCAGTGCAGCTCTTTTATACTCTTTACCGCACCTCCACCTCAACAAGCAACTGATGTGGCTCATTGAAGTGGAGGTGCAGACAGCAGGAGGGGGGAGGGACTGCAGGGCAGAACCATCACAGATAACCCCACCCCCACACATGTGATGTTGAAAATTGTGAATGGCGCCAAAGCTGCTTTAGTTCTTACCAGTACTATTACAAGAGTCGCTGGTTTCTAAACCACTTGGTGATTCTGTCAACCTCATACTCAGAAAGAGTGCACTGCCGTCTGGATCCTGCAGTTCTTGGTGCTCAGATGATGAACAAATGGTTCAGGAGAACATCACAAATGTCATATTGATTCTGGGGCCACTGATACTTCTGCGTTGGTCCATCAGGGTACATGAATTGAACATTGACGTCCTGATATTCTTAGGATGTATCCAAGACAACTGCCAGCCACCTTTAGCCATCATTCAGGCAGGCTACGTGAAGTCCTGGAGTAAACTGTTCAAGGGTTTGACTGTTCTTTGTGATCAGAATCCATCATCTGTAGAGAAACCCACTGTCATCCCCAGAAACATGTTTCACGATGATGTAACCATCAGCTGAAGAAATTAAGCAGGGATCATCCCTGGCACTGGGAATTTTAGGAGCTTCTTCAAAACATCTGTTTTGGTCAACATGTTTCTGCATGTCATTTCTGCTCTCATGTTTTTGGGAAGGATAGCAACAAAAACAGCATCTCACTAGTTTTTCGGCTTAAATAATTGCTGGGGTTTTTGTCCTTTTTACATTTTTTTTTTTTTTTACCATTTTGAATCCCTTACCTGTGTATTTATAATTCTATTTATTTGCTTTTTTTTAAAAGTAAATCTGCTCCAGTGGAGTCAAACTTCATTTTCTTCGAATGTATTACCTTTGAATGGGAAATTGTATAAGCTGCAGGACTGACTAGCAGAAATAATAATAATAAAAAAAATGTTTAAATTCTAAAAATTAAAAAGTGGTTGAGTTTGGATGGATTATATGCCTGGAGTGATAAATAAGTGAAATTAAATGTGTTTTACATGTTGGTATCTGAGAGGAGAGGCCACCTAGACATTCCCAAACTAAAACCTCCCTCTTGCTCTGATTAATGTGGTTAGAATAAACTTTGGCACAGATAATGGTTACATTCCGTGCTGTTATTTTTTAGGTGTTTCAGGCTGCAACTGAATAATTTTATGACAGATAAAAGTAAAACTTTGTTTAGTGCAAAAAAGTTGCTTCATTTATGCAGTGTTCCATCTTCATTTACTCTGAATCAGTGGCATATACGCTGATTTTTGCACCAGGACAATATCCCCAATATGTATACATTACATATTCTCATAGTGTATTTATATCCATAAAGTATTTGTACAAAACAGTATGTAGACACAGGAATTTTCATAATTTTAATCAAAAGTTCTGATAATAAGCTCACTGGAGATGGACCTCCATAAATGCAGCATTTTCTGGCAGCATTCTCTCAACATTAACAACAGCCAGCCCGCATCTCCTGTGCCAATCAAAGCGGTCTGAGTCCGCGGCGGACTGAAAACATATTTCAGCTACAGGGTCCGAGCCTGAGGCTGTGTGCTTTCTGACAGCTCACTGTTATTATCCTGTTCCAAACGCAAACACGGCAAGTGCTAATTTATTTAGCGCTTTCTCTCTCCTCACTCCTTCACTGGTTAAATTGGGCTGGGAGGGATTGTGAGGGTTACTTAATGCTGCACTTGTAGCTGTTGGTGCTAGCGACACAAATTGCTATATACAAAACATTTACCTTCCATTAAGGGGAACTTAACTCAATGAAAAAGAAAAAAAAAAGTATATATATATATATATATATATATATATGTGTGTGTGTGTGTGTGTGTGTGTGTGTGTTACATAAAACCTTCTGTGCAAGCAATTGTTTACAAAATACCACTTGTGATTTGCTCAGTGATGACGGGGATTGCACAGTCAAAACTAACTAATGGATTATTTGGATTATTGCAGTACAGGAAAATCCACAACGCTCTACAATAGCAGCCAAAAGGCTGCATTGTGCTACATTAAAAACAGATTAAAATGGCTTTGTTCACAGAAAAATGCAAACTTCCTCTCAAAGAAAAAATGTAGCTTTTGTCTTTATCTAACTCAGCATGCATTAATGTAGGAGCGCGACCAATTGCTGGCTCGTCATAATCGTGTTGCTGAGCTGGTTTCTTTTGTTTACTTGGTTAAGGGTTTTGGGACTGGAGGGGTACGGGGGGATGGACTTTGGGTGGCATTTCAAAAAGCAGGATTGTAGTTATCCTATCCCTTATTCTTCAGCCCTTGTTCCAGATTTGGGAGGGTTCACCGCACTGTTCCAGCTAACTGAATGATCCTGCTTTGTGAAACTGGGCTGACATAATAATGCCGACCATGACGCATCTATATTTGTCTTCAGGTCCAATCTGCCCCTGTGGTAGATACCTAGGCCGCAAGGTGGGCCCCATTTTAAAACATCTTCAATTAACACTTCACTGCTCAAAAGCACCTCCTCCGCAAACCTGGAGACAGACCTATGCAAATCAGCTGTACAGGTCACATTTCCAACTAAGCCTGCATTGTTCTCTAAAGTGAATTTAAATTGGTTAATAGTTTACCTTAATATTATTTAAGTGTCATTTTGCTGGACCCTGCAAAAAAAAGTTAAGCTGCAATGGTATTAATTTGCAATTTTGCTCCTATTTAAAGATGGTGATGATTCTCTAATGTATGAATTAAAAAAAAAAACAAAAAAAAACAAGGAACAGCTGTGATAATTGCCTACTGCTTTTAAATTAAGTTTGCAATCAAACTCTGCCTAATGAGCCAATTTTTCCTTGAGGAAACCTCAACAAAAAAGTTTCTTATATTTGAATTGTCTGTTCGATGTGTGAAGAGTTTGGGGTTCTTTCCCCCCAATTCTGAATGAACTGCAAACCGTAAAGTGTCCAGAACCAACTGGACCCAGGTCTGGATACAAAACCTAATAGTGAGATCAGCAAAAAAGAATATATAGATTTCTTTATGTACGGCCCATTTAAGATATAGAACACAAAATATTTCCATCTTTGGTGTGATAACAGTGATTTCAGTCAGGTCCACTTTGTCCAAACCCAAAATCATATTATCATGTGCAGCAAATTTATTTGCAATTTTTGAATTTGGCAGCATGGCTCTGTTCTGGGGCCTCCCCGCCCAACCACACGTATGCATGAGAAGCCAGTAGGCGGGGAGAGCCAAAAAACTGCCCTTCCAAGCATACGCGTGATGCCATTGGCAGAGAGAGCAGCAGCAAACCCTCAGGGCACAGAACAGAGCATCAGTGACGCGTCGTCACTGAATAAGTCAGACATGTATTGGAGGAGCTGGGGTTGGAGGTGGGTTGCAAACAAGCAGAGAAAGCGGCAATCAAATGCAGGCAAAAAAATGTAAAATATGGCGCCTTGTTTAAGATTAGCCAATTGAGTGCCTGGAGGATATCAGCTGAACCATCAGCTGATGTGGGCTTGGCTTGCGATCTGCACCATCACTAATGAAGGCAGGCTTGTGAGCTGGGCGTGACTGTGATGGCCGACTGAACTACCGCTGTGCTCAATTTATGGTTATTTACATTTTTCTTTAAATCCACAATCCACTTTCAAAGGGGAGGGTAGAACTACAGTCATTTCAATATGATCCAAAAAAGGGGAGAACTGCTTTTGTGGCAAAAAAAAGAAAATTCCAGACCAAGTTTTAGTATTATTATTTGACGCACAGTGTTGGGACCCTTGGGATCCCACTCTCTGAAGACATAAAGTTGATAGTTTGGTCAGGGATACCATGTCCGGTCCATAATGGTCGGTACCAAGGTTGGGTTTCTCTCATGCATCATAATTCTTTGACATTCCCGTAATAAATAAATAAAAATCTACATTTTAGCAAACTGTTGGCATTTCTGAAAGTGTCACAGGACAGGAAATTAAACTGACCAGCCCAAAACACCAGCATCAGCCTGCAATTCATAAATTATGGTAAGATACTGTCACAATGTGACTTAGTGATATGAGTTGAAAATTGCAATTTGATCTTTAAGGGATCGTAACAATATATTTAAGGTGCATTCCAAACCAGAGGACAAGTAGTACCTCAAAAGTGCTGCAAGATAAGTGCCCGAAAAATGCAATAAACTGGCGTTTTAGAAATGTACTCTATACTGTATTATTAAAAGTGCAATACAGTCATGGGGTGTGGAAGTTGCCGAATATCTGCTATGGTGCAGTTTTACCTCAGGCTATTGCAATCAAGAGCGGGCTGATTTTGGCATTTGTTTTTATTAATTTAACACACAGAGAAGTTTGTGATTGACAGTCAGCTGCTGTGGGGGCATTTGATATAATCATTTCCTGCTGTTCGCTTGTTCGTTGCTTCAGAACATTGAAAGGTTCAAAGACAGCTATGCTCAACTGTTGCATGAGTGAAGCTGCTTTCATACCAGACGCAGAACAAATTTTTCGCACGACAGATTACATTCAAAGTCAATGCAAAGACGCGCATACACGCGCGTTTCGTAAGACAACCAGCTGCACAGGATTTTTGAGCTGGCTCAACTGCAAGTTACTAGTTTTCTCAAAAATGTGTTTAAACGATCACCGGGGCTTGAGGTTCAGCAAACTTAAAAATGCTTTGCGGCTGGTTGCCTTATTTATTAAAGTCTATTCAGTTACATTTTTTATTTTTTTTATTTTTTAAAGTGTACGTTATTTCTGTTCTTTGAAACTAATGGTGGAACCTGATAACACAGGTTACAGTAGTGACGTCTGAGTGAGGATCTCCGTGGCAGAGAAGCCAGCTGAAGCGAATTCGTTCCGAACGCTACTTTTATCAGTGATTCAGCTCATCGAGGCCTATGCTTTGTCCGCATCTTTCTCCACAGATATCACCGATTGAAACATCAAGAAATTGAGGCCTGATTCTAATAGGCAAGGAAGTGAAGAACGAGGATGTTAAGATAGAGCAGTTAAAGGAAGCCAGTGAATTAGCAAAATTGAATGTCCATGCTCCCTCCAATGCCACTGTGAGGCGACTCCCGTCACTGAAGTGGCAGGTGAGGAGGGCACTGGTAACCATACAAGGGGAAAAAATGTTCCCTCTAAGTGGTCTCATCTATCCTGATTCAAGTTTTCTCTGGGATCCTTTGAATTCTTATTTCTTTACATGTTCAACATATTAGAATTTCCTTAAAGAATGGGAACTTCGCTAAATTTTTGGGTCAGACACGAGATTAGAAGGAAGTCTCAGGAATATAGGTGGGGGAGGGGGATGAGAGCTCAGGCAGGTTCTGCGTTGTCTCAGAGGACGGACAGAAATTGCAGCAGAGGGAGAATTCCGGTGCATTCGCCGTCACGCCCGGTCGCCACCCTGCTATTTATTTTGTGTTTCACTGCAGGTGCCTGCAGCCCAGATTCATGGGTCAGGCTCTTTTGTTGCCTCATTATAATGATGAAAACTAGGGGAAATGAAAGGTGTTTGATACTTCTGGTCCAAAAAGGGTCAACAACTAGCTGCATGGTTACCCAGCTTAGGAATCCACCCTAAACCAGTCTGTTCAAGCTGTAACCCGTGTCTTTGAAGCTAATAGCTGGTTTACTTCTGTTTGAACTGGCTTTGAACCAGCAACAGTGTGAAGCCTTGAAATCACAGTTTGAAACCAGCTATGGATCCAAGCTTGGCTTGAATCGCCTGGAAGGGCATATCATCAGATTTTTCATTATTTAATAATGGACTTTTTTCATTTTCAAATATGACTGGATTAATCTGCAGCTGCATGCATTTGACTGTCTTCTTCATTGCATTCATGTAGTCCATTTTAACAATACCGCATACAAGAAGCAAATTGTTTCTAGCACTTTCTCAGAGATTATGTGGTTCCGTTGATGTGTGTGTGTGTGTGTGTGTGTCTGCGTGTGTCAGCGTGTGTGCAGTTCACTTGAACACTTTAATGTGCAAAATTGAAAGAAATAAAATGTAGCTTTGATATCTTGGTGATTAAAAAAATCACTGACATCTTATAGTGTTTGTCTGGACAAGCCCTTATAAATCAACTCAGTTAAACCGGAGAATTGCAAGCTTCATGTAAAAAAAACCCCAAAAAACTCAGAGCCGCTTTCACTAAGACCTTTTATGCGTGCACATTATATTTTTGCTCCTCGCTAAACCAATTACATGGACAGGGATTGGCCATAGTACTCATTTTGCATCAATCATTGGCAAAGTTATTGGTTTTTGTGCTTGAAGTCTCTTCACTTACTTAAGGGGAACATCTAAAAGCCGAGACTGCATCCTTCGAAGGCTGCATTTTTAGGGGTTGTCACTTACTTCTATCCACCAAACTAACATTTAGGGTTAGTAACAAGATTAAATTTAGGGTTAGGGTTAGGTTTGGGGTCAGGTTTAGGATTAAAGGTTAAAGTTAAGTTTAGGTTTTGGGAAACCAGAGATGAATCGCCTAAATCAAAGCTGTTTAACAGAGATGAAATAACGTCATATCAGTTTGGCTGCAGCCTATGCTTTGAGATGCACCTATGGTCTTTGAGAAACTGTCCCTCTACCTTTTCAGGGGGCTATGCCCTAATGTCCTCGGCCAAATAACTTTATCTGATTCATAAAAAAGTACATACACTGAATTTGGGTGCAGTGGAGGGCAAATTCCGCGCATATGTGTGTTACTACCACTGGGAGGTGCGTCATATGGTCCGGGTACCTTCCGGCCATTCGCTTTTCATTTTGATTAAGGTAATGAAAAAACTGAGAACGAACTGATTTCCATTTTTTTTAATATGAGTAAACGAAAAACGAGCCATCTTCCTTTTTTCGTTTGGAAATGGGAAATCGAAAAACAGAAAACGAGTCGTTATCTGATTTTCTATGAAATGATAACTTAACAAAAGTCGGGAAAAGAAATATAGCCAATATTCTTTTAATAGAGCTTGCTCTGACCTGAGCCATAAGGCAATTTTTTCCCCCAGTCTGCTAGTAATGGAAGAATCACTATTGACCAATCAGAGAGTAGTGACGTCAATATAAGCTACCGCATGTGGAAGCAGAATTGATGTCAGCAAGCGTTATGTTGCATCATGCTGCCACATAAAATGATGTGCAAAATCCGTAGCTCGCCGATTTCCATTTTTATTGTACAGTATTGTCACAGTATTGTCACCAGCGATGGCCAGATGTCAAAGCAGTGATATATGATATGGCAGTGGATGTGTGTGCTTCTGACGAACATGGTTTCATTGTTTGACTCACGTTTTGTTTATGTTTGCTGGTTAGCTAGGTAGCTACTCTCCTGCGCGCTGGCAAACATTACAAAAAACAGCTGTATAAAATTTGCTTCCAGTTTATTCAACTTGACTAGATTACCATCGGTAACCAGAAACTAACAGTCAAGTATTTACATGGTTCATAATGGTTTTATTAACTTTGTGTTACATCGGAACCTGCGTGACCTGTGTGATCTGTCGTCCGTCGTCCGTCCATGATTTGTCCAGGCCAGTACTCTGCAACTAATGATCGCAGCTTCACTAGATTTAGTATGGTAACTCACTATGACCCATAGATGTGCAATGTCAAGTTTTTTGCTTGATTTGACCTTTGACCTTAGCTCTGTGACCTTGACCCTGGAAATCTTGTCCGGATCAGTGCTCAGCAACTAATTCTCACAGCTTCACCAAATTTGGTATGGTGACTCACTATGACCCATAAATGTGCAACGGCAGGGTTTTTGCTAGATTTGACCTTTGACCTTAGCTCTGTGACCTTGACCCTGGAAATCTTGTCCGGATCAGTACTCAGCAACTAATTCTCACAGCTTCACCAAATTTGGTATGATAACTCACTATGACCCATAGATGTGCAGTGTGAGGTTTTTGACCCCCCTTCCCTAAAATAGGCTAAATTTCAGGAACTAGCAATAATTGAGCTGAAATATTTGACCTCAGTACTGCCAATGCATATCTAATGAAATGTGCAAAGTTTTATCAAAATCAAAATTTTGATGTGGGGGGCTCTGGTTGAGTTGACACGAATGACCCAAAGGCAGTTGCTACGGGTACGGCAGTTTTCCATTGCATTTCAATGTAGAGAGGTACGGCAGTCCCAATTTGAAACCCTGCTCTAAACTAACCCTGACCCTAACCCAGACCCCTAACCCTAACCGAAAGCATAATCCCTATCCTTATACTAATCCCTTCAAATCAACTGCTGAACCCATAAAACTGCCATATCTATAGACACTGTGAACAATAAAACCGTGTTTGGGAAAAGCCTGCAGACGCATTTTCCAATACATATCAGTGTTTAGTGATATTACAGGACGATGAAAACGGATCTTTCCCATATGGATTTCACTCGTCTTTTTATATTGCAGCACAATGCAAGCAACATAATGCATCTTTCCCTTCTTGGTGTAGCTCTGATATGTCTCTGGCATTGGGTGTGTGTGCTTTTCATGGCCATGGTTTTATTGTTTGGCTCTATTAGCTGGTTAGCTAGCTGCTCTCCTGCAAGCTGGCAAACATGAAAGAACAACCGTTGTATAGTTTATTCAAGTTCTCAGTTTTCTGCCCAAAAAGCGTGGGGAACAATTCGGCTGTTGGCGAAACGGGTAGCTATCACTATCAAGCTGCAGCCATTGCGGGGTTTGGAGGGCTTATTGCGCAACTTCGGCAAGATTCTCATGTAGTTTTTTGGGAATCTTGCGCAGCCAGCTTACTTGCAGATGCTCTCGAACGCACCCTATGAACCAGCCAAATTCCCATTGCTATAGAAAAGAGCCGTTGAGAAGCCTATCTCAAATCCCGCGAGAACTTTGGAAAGTTTTGTGATCAGATGACACAAAATTGGAACTTGCACAGCATTCTTGTCTACAAGACCAGTTTAGAACAGTCGACATTTTGTTGCCTTGAGCCTATGTGTTGATCTATAAACCATGAGACTGCTTTTGAAATAAAAATAAGAAGATGACCATGTATACAAAGTAAGCAATCAGCTGCAAAGAATTTTTCAGTTAGCTGAACTTCCAATCCCAGTGGTTGCATGAATTCATTTTTGAAAGGAAGAGTAGCTTGTAGTCAAGCCAACTGAAAAATGCTTTGCAGTTGGTTACCCTTTTTTTTTTTTTTTTTTTTTTTGCGGTGTAGATCGAAGTGTCAATCTATCGCTGTATTTATAAGAGCTTGCACACCCTATGTAATTCATTGATTGCATTTTGTGAAGTGATTAAGGGATCCCTTTGGGGGGAAAAATAATGCTAAATGCAATTGCTGCTGTGATTATCATAGCAGTAATCAAACCAGCATACGGGCCAATTAATTTTCATGCACCATGAATTATTTTGTATTTTTGTAAATATGTGGAGTTCTTCTGAGCTATCCTGCCTGAAATAAATTCTCAAACTTTAAGGAACCATATTTAATTTATCATCGAATTAGATGGTTATTCATAAGTGTCTACAGAGAAAATAAATACTTGTGCTTAGTTTTTTAGTTGTTATTTTCATTATTGCTTCAGGTTGAGGGCATCTCTTTAACTGACTAACCCATGTTCAGTAGATAATGTGAACCTGTGTAAGTTTAAATAGACTGTGCTAACATGTTGATGAAGTTCCTCTACCTGAGAAGGTTGAGGCTAATGAAATGAGTTAAATTAAATTAAACATGCAAGAGGGCCTCTCCTGTTGCAAGCTGGTAAGAAATGTGTCCGCAGACACTTTTGCTGTTTGTTATGATCATCGAATGATGAAATTTCATTAAGTCCTCCTAAGTAGCAGTTTAATAATGGCCGCACTCGACTGGTGCTTTCGCAAAGTAATTATTGTCCGTGAATGTTTCGGAATGATTTGACTGGTACGAGAAGCACAGGAATGTGATAGCTTTGCTCACCAGCAAGAAACCAACGAGAAATTCATGAAGTAACAGAAAGCACGGTGAAAGCACGTGAATGGGAAATTGCTACCTAAAAACTTTGCATGTCATGTATTTAGTTTTTGGATGGTATCATGGGTAGTATGGGGAAGAAAAATGACTCAAGTGCCTGTATCCTGGTCAAGTGATTGCGCTGTTTCAAAAGATCTTCCAAATTGATTGAAATTTTTCTATAGGCGACAACGTGTGCGATTTGCATTAGGAATTACCGCTAACTGCGCAAATCCCGAAAAATACACAAATCATCCCCATTTCTTTGCCTCTTGTTCTTTTGTTACAGCACAAAGCCACGTTTGCTCTACTTTTTCTTTCTTGGGAGATTCCTCTATTGTCGGAGCACTACTGTCCAGACCTCAAAAACCTGTTCAACTGGCAGACTTGCCAACATTAACATTCTGTCACTGCGTCGCAGGGCGGGGCCCATCTTTTACTTCTCAGCAACTACCAGTCGAAAGCGGCCAAAGTCTATTTGTCGGTTGAACCCTGGAGGGAGTAAGGCTGCACTTACTATTCTAAGGAGGCGGCCACAACTCTGCTGCTTGGTTAGAATTGATTGATTGATTCCTTCATTAATTCATCGGACTTCTTTGTCCACTGGGTGAAAATAAAAACAATTGGTGAGGACTTTAGCCATGAGCATGGGTAGTTCTCCTGCCAGTGTTCAATCACCTTTTTCCACAAAGCTGGGTCAAAGTGTATCACAGAATGAGTGATGTAAATCCAGGAACTGAGCAGAACCTGCCATAATGTATGTAATTGCACACTTATTTTCTTTATTTTCATGCCTGTGTGTGGATTCTTGCCATTTCGTGGCCTGTCCCTGCCACTCACCAAGAGCATGCTGGGATATGATGCAGTCCCTGCCCTCCATCACTGACCAGGAACAACGGTGATCTGCAATAGATGGTAGAATGATGGATGGATGTCCTGGGGCAGATTACTTATCCAGGGCAGCTCAAAACAGGCCAACGAGACAAACATCTGATTAGTATATTTTCAATATTTTCTCGCTAACAACTTTATTACAATGTCCAAATGTCGATGTAATATCACTAAAGTACTAGAGCAAGTTTATTTTCAAGTGAACCTCTTCAACTCTGCTGATCCTGAATGAGGGATTGTTGAATGCAGCTGCTTTATTCAACCCTGAGTAAACTTTAAGCCTAGTACAAATTCAAGAAGAGATCCCAAAGATTCTTAACATCTCAATTAAATCCTGCTGATTTTCAGAGAAATCTGTATAAAATGATGTAAGGTTAAGGTATGTCACATTGTCCTACAATATGAAAAAACAAAAATGCTTCTTCTGACTTTGACCCGACTTAGGGGAAAACTCAAATGAAAATTTTGACGTTAAGGAACTAAATAAAAGTTCTAAACAAGCGCAGTTTGCATCCGTAATAAGCTCTAAGACGAGGAACCTCCGTAGAAGCAAAAGCGATACCTGAATTAACCTGACAGCATCAAGTTATTTTCCTTCTCGGATGTGGCGGTAACAGATGGACAGCAGGAGCCTGGGCGTAATGAGTCCCAGAAGCGGCGCGACCGATGTGTGATACCACGCGGCTGTTCGGGCCGAGGAGAACTCCGCACCGCACTGCTACCTCCCCCCCGTCCCACATCTGAGCTCCACCTCTTACCCTCCTGTGGGCCCAACATCTGCCGCACTAATTTGCGCTCGGACCGTTCCGCTCCTCTCTACTGCAACTGTTTATCAAGCAGATTCGCTCCTAAAAGCGAGGAATTCTGGGTCTACTGCAGGAACGACAATTGTTCTGCTCCCCTACACTCCCGCCCACGTCCACACTGGACTGTTTGCAGGCCCTTTCAAAATTTGTACCCCCCCCCACCCCCCCACCCCCCGTTAGCTGTCTAAAGGCCCCGCCCTAATGTAATGACAGTGCTTACTGCTGCCTATTGATTTTTCTGGGATGAAAGGCCAGTATTCGCCAATCACAGGTGGGAATGGCTGTGATGGTGAAAATGGTTCCCGGTGGTAAAGGAGGCTGGGGAGTGAAATATGGGACTTATTTGTCTGACTTGGCCTCCCAGTCACGCTGCGCTACATATTGGGACCTTTGCATGCTAATAGAATATTAAATTGTACCCCAAAGCAGGATGTATATTTTGTGTTACCAGCTGCACGCGCTGCCACACCAGGTATGTGAAAAGCTGACCTGAGATGCTAAATCCCAATTCCTCGAATCATGAAACTCTTTACCTAAGAATGGCTGGTTTTTCATCCTTGTCCCTCTCAGGATAATTGCTTTCACTTCTGTACAGCCACAAGAAATTACAGTCTTACAAAACAACAACACTACTACATTACACAAACAATGTTACTTATAGCCTGGGAAGAAGGAATTGGGGCGGGATTTGGATTTAAGGGCCAGATTTGGCATTCACTGCCTGATGCTCTCCCATTATAAGGACTCATTTATTATTTAGTTTAAAAAAATATATAAACCAGCAAATTATAATTGGAAGAACAATCTATTCCTTCGCCTTATGAGACAGGTGTCACTCAAATGATTCGAGCGATCTAACAGATGGTTTTGCCTCTGATGACCCCGCAGATGTGAATGAATTTTTTTTTGAAGATACCAGGAGAAACTCTTGCCATCCCTTGTTGAACTATGGTGGTCCTCATTGTGGCAATACTCTCTTTACATAAACCAAAGGGAAATTCAGCACACACAAGATAAAAGTACATTTGTATGAGAGCATTTTGTTCTAAATCCAAAAGGAAGCTCACAATATGAAACTCAATGATGACTTTTTTCAAACTGGCAAGATGAACAACGTTGTGATGTCATTTTTCTTTAATATGATCACCAATTTACCGCAAAGATTGAAGCACAGCGCTGAATCTATTAGCAAGTCTGGGCTCATTATTTTGAAGTGCGCTGATTAAAGAACCTCATTTCATTACCTTGGCAATTAAAATAAAAACCCTTCAATATCCTAATTTTCTGGACAGAGTGCATTTTTTTTTTGTCACCTGCCACCCATCACATTCACAGTGAGGCTTAAAAGCTGTGATATTAAAAAGAAATAAATCAGTTAAGGATCTCCATAATAATTTTCATTTCCGGCAACTAATTTTAGCCAGAGAATGCCGTAGTTATATTGGAAACCGTCATTTGAAACCTCTGAAAGGTTATTAAAACGTGTCAGCATTGTTACCTTTTGTAAAGAGTCACATTGAATACTGATATTAATGCTCCCTCTTCCTTTGGCGCGTCTAATTAGCCCCCTGCTCAACGCGTTTGGCTGCTGATGAAACAGATGTGTTGCTGCCAGTGATGGACAGGAAGATAAGGTCAGGGTAGCGGGAGTCCCGTACGCGCACCGCTCATGAGAGCTTGCGAGCGAAGCGGCGGGTGAAAATGCGCATCTCCCATTTCACTTCCAGATTTTGGGGGAAGGGGGAAAGGCCACTAGTCGTCACAGCGAGGATGAACGGCTCCCTCCCAAAGTTCAGGCTCAGCTCGGTGTTTGATTTCCCTCAGAGGCGCTCTGTACACCGAGCAGATGGACGCGTAAGTACTGACGAGTGAAGTCCCCTTTACGACCGTCTCTCAAGTAGAGCTATGGTGTGTCAGTTAAAAAAAAAACATGGAAGCGGTGCACTCGCTGTGAAACGGGCTTCTCTGAGAGGGAAGGATGTCTCTCGGTCATCGTGTTTCAAGACTGAAAGGTGCTGAAAAAAAAAACAAGAAAGCGACAAGTATATACAAGCAATCAGATTAATTCAGTGAAACTAAGAGGCCCAAACGTATTTCACTTTCAAAGACGACAGTCCCTTAAAGTACTTTGTAACCGCGAGTCAATCTGGAAATAGCCTCAGTTTGTCTGTTCTACCTTGATTGGGAATGTTTGCTGTGCGAGTGAGCCGTTTAAGTGAATGACAAGAGTGCCCCCTGCAGGCCAAGGGAAAAAAAACAATCTCAATTTTCTTCTTTTAAATGCCGGGGCGTTGGCTTCAGTTTAAAAGCCTGCTCCTCAACCAAGTAAACATATAAACACAAGCACACACGCACACACAACATAAAGACACATTAATACTCACACACCAGCACTCTCTCACACATATCACACCAGCATAAACACACATAAGAACGACACGCACATACATGCCCACACACATGCAAGCACGCTCAGAGTCCCACATGCTCACAAAAAATACACACGTGCGCACGCTCACATAGATCAGCTGAAAATCTATTGTGCGGGGAAAGCGTGCAGTGATCCCATAATGTGATTAACAATGGCGCGTGCTTTTTAAAAGCTCTGTGTGCGGCAGCGCAGGCAGAGAGAGAAATGAAAGTGGGAATTTCATTCTCTGGAGTGCCTGTGTGCAGGCAGGCATGCGCTCCTGCGTGAATGTGCCAGAGCGCGAGCGTGTGCGAGAACTCACTCATGCACACGCGTGTTGAAAGCAAGCCCCAAGCTCAATTTTTTTCTCCCCATTTCTCTCTTTGCTCTAAAGCCCTCGGTTACATTAGGAGCTATCTGTTTCTGCCAGAGCCAGAGCAGTGAATAAAGGCCATTATTGCTCTGTACAATGATGCTTCCCTCTCCTGATTTACGATGGCCCGGCAATGCCACCAGTGCTGGACCAGAACATAAAAGAACGAGGGAGCTACAGAGAAACATTGGGATTATACAGATCGATTTTCCCTTATTTATTTATTCATTTTTTTATATGCCTACCCCCCTGCCCTGCCCCCCCCCTCTCTCTCCTTCCCTCCCACATGATAAGTACTGTGGAAGAGCAGGCAGAACCGTCTCCCAAAGTCCCCTCTCAATTGCCTATCTGCTTTCATTCGTAATCTGGACTGCACTTGAGACACAGTCCATTTTATGCAGCACAGCCCAGAATTCCAGTGCTCAATGACCGGGGCTTTGCAATGACCAGGGCTTGACGCTTTGAAGAGCATTTTTTTTTCTTTTTTGGAATAACAGTGATTGTTGCATCATCTTTAGAATGTTCTGTTAAGAAAGTTCCAGTCAATTTTTTAATTTTTTTAATTTTCTTTGGAATAGCAGTGATGGTTGCATCATCTTTAGAATGTTCCATAAACAGCGTTCCAATCACTCACTTGTGACCTCACAACATATGGGTTTGAATTACCAGTGGCACCACCTTCCAGAATACTTCTGTGCTCTTTTGTGTGTTCAGTGGGTGTACAGTGGAGTGGATGTCCGTGGGCTAATTTGCACTCAGACGCTAATAAGCCCTTGCAAGAGGGATGTTGGAGAGTCGATGCTGGCAATCAGAGGCCACTCTGTGGAAAAAAAAGAAGAAAAAAAAAACCCTGTCGCTCGGAGGCGAGAAACGACTGGGCAGCGACTACTTTTTATCTATTTAATTATACAGCTCAAAAACTTGAAAGCAAAAAGATTCAAAGCCTGCCCGTCGAAAAACACCGCAGTTAATGCGGCCCGATGTTTTTTCTCTGCGTTCTCAATGGTCGTTTATTTACCGTAATAGGAGAAATGTTGTGTCAAGCCACTAATGTCCTACATTATTCAAGCACTCCCATAATATAGGCCACACTAAACACAGTAGAATGTTATTAAATGATTTATTTCAGCGTGGGAACAGGAATAGTTTTTATTTTCTTTTTTTTTAACACTTGTGTAATTTATATATGCATTTTCCCCGGTTGCTTTATTGTCCCTCTTTGACTTTTTAGCCCCCTGAATTTTTCACATTTATGAGAAGGTAAACTACATTTGAAAACAGGCAGCAAGATCATATCCAGCACGGAAATTCCCTGATGGAAGTCAGCTTTTTTTTTTTTTTTTTTTAAAGTTCAACTGACTTCAAACGGCATCTTAGGCCCCACCATTTTCTGACATATGAACCATATCTGTTCTGCTCCGTCAGGAGCCTGCACCCTTACTCTTCAATGTGCTTCAGGGAGCAAATTCATCGCACGTCTTGCTGCTCAAAATACATATTGACATTTTCTCCTCAAAAATGTAACATCAAAGCTTCAATTAGAGATGCATGCTAAAAGACATGTTTTGGCTGATCATTGGTTTTATTATTATTTATTTATTTATTTATTTATTTATCCAAGCAGGTCCTCTGCGTTCTCCAAAAAGATTAGCATCGAGTTTGCTGTGCATGTAGAATCAATTTCATTCCAGGAAAGTCCAGATGTTTGGTTGCACTAAGTGCTTTTTTTACCCATATCTGGCATCGACCCAGTTCCTCCTCATTAAAACTGAAAACTGATTAGCGTTGGCATTTTTCCACTCTGCCCAAGGTTAACCCCCAATGGCGGGAGTGGGCTCCACTCTAGTAGCCTGGGGCTTTTTACGGACGAGCTCGCAGTGTTGGCTAATGCTGCGGTTAACTCACTGCTGCGATGTGCTGCGGTCAGGCTTTTACATCAAATTACACTTGGCACATCCCTGCATTTACGGCCAAAATCATATTTTAGCCTCAGAGACTAAAATCTGTTAAGAGCCTTCTCCCCATGCCTGTATGGCTGTACTGTACCGTACATGCAGTCATAACCCTTGAAACGATGCTGGTTATAAACACTGTAAAGATAAAATTCCCTCCAGCTGTGTTAACTGGGCATTAATGTGCAGCTTAATCGGTTCTGGCCTTAAACTCTACCTCCTGGCAGTGGATTTTGGGTGTTGTAGTCATTCAAGCCGCCAGCGGGAAACAGCCACGCTTCATGCCGGGGTGTCTGTTAAGGTGTTTTGCTCAGCTGGTCATAATCATCAACCCTCTCCACCTGCCTCTGCCACACACCCCCCCCCCAATGCCTTTCAAGTTCCCTCACCATGGTAGAGTGACTATCATTGATATAAAGTCATCACTGAGAAAGAGGGCTCTCTCTCTTTGGTCTTTTCTTCCCATAGGAATACATTCCATAAAATGGAATGAATGAAATGAAAGGGCAGGGATGTTATACTCATATGTAAACTGTTGGCAAGACTGGAGTCTACAAACCCCGCTCTTAGAAGCTCTGTTCTCTCTCATCCTCCGCAGAACCTTCCGGAAGCTGAATAACTCTTATAAATAAAGCCTTATGAATGATTGACGATGAGTATCGCTCCGTAAACTACCGAGGCTTATTGCTTTGCCAAAATGCCAAGGCCAGACCCGGCCGAGGTAAACACACTTCAAGCCCAACATGTCAACGGCACGAATGCTTTCTAGGCTGAGATGGAAGCAAGTCCCTGCAGCAATGTTCAAACATCTAGTGGAACAACCTTCCCTGAAGAGTATAGAACGTTTCAGCAGCAAATGGGGTGACAAACCCCACATAAATGTCACACGATTTTGAAATAAGACATTAGATGAGAAGGAGGCCACAAATTACCAGCCATGTTGAGTGACTGCAATAATTGGTACAAAATGTCTCCAGCACAATACTACGGAGGGACCTTCATTTCAATTCCCCTGCCACTGTGGAATATGCCAGTAAAATGGATAATGGAACTCAAAGGGCTGTACCTCCGCTGCATACAGTATACGGACAGTGTGTTGCCTAGCGATAAGGAGGCATGCAAGAGCTTATCGGAGAGTTACAGGTTGAAATCCTGTGTGAAGCACTTTTGTAGCTCCCGTGGTTACAGTGTCTTTGTGAATACCAAACTGGGCAAATGAAAAGGACGTGATCTGCCTGCTTTGCCATCGAAAAAAAAAAAAATGGTAACTGGATGCCCACAAAGCAAATGGAGGCTGGCTACACCAAGCAAGCATTATATTTTATACGTGTGGAGGGGTTTTTAATTTAGAAAGCAGCGAGCAGGGTAATGTATGATAATTACTGTAATTGCTTGGTTGGGGCGCATTGTGGCATGGAGTAGCCGAGTGTTGCCGAGGGCGATGGGTTTTTGGGGGCATTTGAGTGAAACCAGAGAGATATGTGGAGTCATCCCAAGTGACACTCGTGAATTTTTACAAGAGCCACTTCAAGCCTCACAAACACCGGCGACCCAGCAGCCCTCTCCAAAGAGCTGGCTGAGAGGACGTTGGTCAGTGAGCTGTGGCGGCCATCTTCATTGAGCGTATGTAGATCTGTTGCCCTCACGTTCTGATACTGGGCGTGGCGCCGTCAGTACGCATTAGACGGCGATACAAATCCCGCACCATCGCGCTTTCTGTTGCGCATTTCCTCGCGGTAAATTTGAAAAACAAAAACAAACATGAGGGCAAATAGGACGCTGTCAGCTTTCATTTGCGAGTTTAAACATCCATATCGCCTGCACAACAGAGTAATTTTGTGCCATTCGCATGCATGGCCGCTGCTCAACCACAAATAGACTGTTTTGTGGCTATACATTATATCCGGACATTCGAAAGTAGGTCTGTTTGGTCCATTATCGCCCATTGCTCTCCAGCGGAACAGGGTAGTCTGCGGACGCTGCATGTCTGGTGGATGAAGGTGATTTCCATGCTCCTTTATTTTGATAAAGGGCGATGAACACAGTCAGTCCCTTCGCCGCTCTTTGCTTTGCGATGAGATTATATTTCCCACTCCTGCAGGAGTTCTCTATTATCGGCTAAGTGAAACGCAGACGGCGATGGCAGGCTTGTGGTCCTCCTTTCAGCCCGACGGTCTCTCCAAAGGAGAGGGAGCATCGCAGGGTTAATTGGCCCATCAGTGAGAAGGGGCCGCCTTCACTGCTCTCTGTTTGTGCGCCCGGGCAAATTAATACATTCATCTTCCTGAACAGGCTAAATGATTTTGGGATGTTTACAACAGTCCTGCTTCAAAATGAACGGTGATTGAGAACTATTCCACAAATCATTCGGCAGCAAAACTCCCAACTCCCTATCGACCATTACCGACTGCCCGGCTTTTGGTCTCCCTATAACAAATTTATAGCGGTCTTAAAATGCTGTGATTCTCATTGAATTGACAGTCTTACATTGTGGAGCCTGAGCAACACCTAAATCACTTTACACGACTGTAAAGGCCTGACCGTTGTTTATTAAAAGCGCATGATAAGTACTGGATAAAAATAATACTTTCCGGACCCTTCAGTTTTGTTTTTGTTTTTCAGCTAGTAATATAGTTGACACACGTTTTAACCCTTCAATATGTATGATTACAGTGTTCCTCACCAAACACTTCCCAAATTAATCTTGGGAAAGTCATTCCAAAACTAAGGAGCCCCTCAAAGTCTTAAAGAATACAAAGATATCCAGGATTTGGACAAAGCTGGTCACCTTTCTCTCTGTAATGTCATGCCTTTGCATTTCACACTTGAAGTTCATCATATTACTACTCCTCCCTAAGACTAAGAACACTTGGACACACACACATCCTTGTACTTCTATCCTTGTGAAGACATTACATTGACTTTGATTCATTCTTAGTGTATCTCTACAGCCTTTCCTTAATCTTAAAAATAGCCAAAGCATGCCTAACCCAAACCCTAATCCTAACCTTAACCTATCCTTAATTTTAACCGGACTGTAATTCTAACCTTAACTTATTATATCCCCGAACGACGAATGGCGTTCCGGGGGTATTATGTTTTTGGTCCGACCGCCGCCGCACTTCGTGTTAACGTGATAACTTCAGTAATATTTCAATTAGAAATTTCAAGTTTTGTATATAGGTAAGTATCATAAAGAGGAAGATCTGATTCGATTTTGGACAATTTACGATTTCTAGATTGGCCAGCAGGGGCCAAAAACTGATTTACGTGTTAACGTGATAACTTCAGTAATATTTCAATTAGAAATTCCAAGTTTCGCATATAAGTAGCATTATAAAGACGAAGAACTGATTCGATTTTGGACTATTTACAATTTCTAGATTGGCCACGAGGGCCAAAAACTGAAAAAATCACTGTTTTTATCATATCTCCGATTGACCTCAAATCAAGTGCAAATGAAAGGTCATGACCTGAGGATGTGTCCCACGATGACATTATACCTGTTTGGTCCAAAATTTTGACACAAGGTGGAGCTTTGTCACATAAAATTCATAATTTTTGCTATATCTTTGGAACTATTTGTTCCATTGACATGAAACTATGTGCAACTGCAAGGTCATGACCTCACAACTTGTCACATGATAACAGCATACCTGTATGGTTCAATATTTTGCTACCAGGTGGCGCTTTGTGGTGGAAAATTACCATTTTGGCCATATCTTCACTGCAAAAAGTGATTTTCAAGAAAGGGAAATTTACTTATTTTTAGACTTAAAGCACTTATTTCTATCACCATTTGACAAGTGAAATTTACTTACCCCATTGGCAAGGTAGTCAAAATTACCTAAAATCAAGGACAAATGTTTTGTCTTACTAAGAAAATGGTGATAGAAATAAGTGCTTTATGTCTTAAAATAAGTAAATTTCCCTTTCTTGAATATCACTTTTTGCAGTGTTCAGAACCATTTGACCGATTGACCAGAAATTAAGTTCAATTGAAAGTCTATTCAAGGTCTATTCATGGATTGGGGAATTGGAGGATTGGGGGTGTTTGGGGATATACCCCCAGCCGTCGCCTCCGACGGCATAAGCCTAGTTGCCTTTGTAGTTGTGAGGACAAACAGAAATATCCACCCTTGCCAATGATGTCCCCACTCCATAATTATAAAATAAAAAGTCCTCACAAGTTTCAAGTCCTCACAGTGAATCAAGGATGGGAACAGACACACACAGACACACACACAACATATTGGGAGGATACGTCGATTATGTCAAACTCATGCAAAACTTTCACATTTCTCTCCAAAAAAAACTGTTTAACTCTACGCAAATGGACCTGGCCCCAGTAATGGGAGTTTTCACAGGGATCCTATTCAGTCTCCACCAGGAAATCAAGCCAGATTGAGACCGCGCTGAATTTATTCCGACTTCTTCATTACCACTGCGAGTGCTCGTATTTAGGAGTTCACGTCACCTCGGCAACGGCAGTTAGCTGCCAGAGGAGGCCGTGTTCTTGGTCGCCGTGGCGCCGCGAGCCTCCTGAAGGGACTGAATTAATGCGGGTGAAGGGTGTGTGTGAGTCCTGAAACCTCCGTGTCGGTTACCACCCTCCTGTTTTGCATCAAGGTTGGCCTGCCCCATTTTTTAAAATTTTTATTATAAGTAAATAAATCAGCGGCAAAATATTAATCCCCGCGCCTGCTGTTACTGAGCCGAGGGGCGCCGACTCACTCTTACTTAGAGGAGCGAGACTCGACCCGAATGCCCCTCGGTCAAGCCATGGGGGGGCTCTCCAAAGTGCCCGGCTCGCTGTCGGATCATGACAGAGAGCAAAGTTCTGATCCCCGGCGCGAGTGAGAAATAGCCACCGCCCGCTGGGTGCATCCGGAAACTAATGTCCGACCGCGTCTCCGCATTACCCAGCCAGAAGTGCAATCACGATGGACCTCAGCTGGAGATAAGGCGAAATAAACTGCCGCAGATAAGAACTCAGTTCACCAATCACACGCACGCATTCAATACCAAATAAATAAAGATATCACCTGGAGATATTTATCTGATTACCCTGAAACTGATTTGTTTTATTCAGTTCAATTCAGCAAAAGAGTACATGTTAAATGAACATCAAATTTCCAGGGAGCTGTTCTGGTAATTTGAGGCAAAAATGAACTCACATTTATGGTGAATGGACTGCATTTATTTGGCACTTTGTCCAGCAATTGTGGCAATACAGTATTCCATTCAAGTAATGCCTCCCATTTGCAATCCCGTACACTCGTGCTCATGTACTGTGTTAAAAACTACAAGTATAATACCTAATTTTGGATTTTTGTTTTCACATGACATAGTAGAAAATAATTTCAAAAGGTCTTCAGAGATGAGAAAACATTCAGCAAAAAATATACCAAAAGGGCACTGCAGGGTAGTGATTATATTGATTTCAGTTTCATTGCAGTACTTATCATCTTCGGTTGTGAAAAACAATCGAATATAAAACTGCCTCTATGCACCACAGAGGAAGTGGAGATTCTGCACCCATCATTCGAGCTGGTGTCTTTTTTTTTCTGTCCACATTGAGAATTATGGTCCCGTAACCACTGAAATGAGTTGTTTGCTTGTGATGGAGCTGGTAAAACAGGCTCCAATCACATCAGCAGTCTGCAAGATAACTTACTGTATCCAACTTCTGCCAAGGCAAATGAAAATAGCACTGCTGAGGGTTTTTGGAGTTGGTTAAAGTGTTGGACACATGTGCAGTTAGGAGTGGCACCAGAGAGTATCTAGGAAGAAATTAATTGAATTAGTCATATACTATGTTTGGCTATACAACAACTGAAATAATCCCCATTTTCAACTGCCGGAAGTTTTGGGAAAGCCCTAAAGTCAGAGCGTGCCCACACAAAGGCAAGTAAAAAAATAGATGACTTTTATTTCTCTTAAATAAGAAACCGGGCTAATGCGAAATCGCTAGCCGCAGGCATATACATTCCTTATGCCTGCCATACTACGAGTCTCTGAATATAAAAGCCAGATGCCCTCACTTTTAGAGGCAGACTAAATTGCAGGGCTTTCTCATTGCCTGAATCAAGCTAAAACTGTCATACAGGCTATCTAGTACTGACAAAGGTGTCTGCGACAGTACGCTCACTGAAAAGATTGAAAGGTTTTTAGTTGGTATGATGATAATACTCAAATAGAACTCAAAGCTTTTCCAGCATGTGCACTTGAGGGAGGAGCAATATCTGTGACATCACAGTTGGAGTGACATTTCAACGGTTATATCCCATTAAGAAAATGAGGGTGTTGTTATTTTGAGGGGCGTAGGTTCTTGAGGTATATGTTGGTTCGAAGGATGCATAATCTAGAAGCCTTCATGCGGATCGCTGTTGCATTCATCCAATCACAGAGCTCAGTTTTTTTGTTTTTTTTAATGTAACAAATTAAAAGGAATGCACGCCCATCCAAAAAAAGGGTGCTGGGTCAAAAAAGAGTGTGAATATAATTACATGCGAACGACTCGCACACTGCAAGGCTCCGATATCCACTATTTACTACACCAAAAACGTGACGTTTCGAGCACTACAGCTCTTCATCAGACTACCAATAGCAACACACAGCGCCATCTTAAATACACATGGCAAAAAATCATGTGATCCAGACTTTTTTTTACTTTTTATGTGCACATGATATTTCGCTGAGGGAATGTAGCTTCAGGCAAGTCTAGTTCGATTTCTCCAAAAAGTAATTGCAGAATTCACAGCCAAGGACCATAACATCAATAAAGCATAGAATTTCATGATGCAGGAGACTTTGGGATGCTCTGTAAAATGATGTGGGCAGTTATTGCTTTGATTTAAATCTACACTCTGGAAATTCTGCATAAAAATACTCTTCCAAAACATTTATCCATCCTCACTTTTCACTCCATTACGTGAGCTAGGGTCAGGACTGCAAGAGTAATATGAGTGCAGCGTAACACCAGCATAGCTCCAGCAAATCCCACGTTTTCACCTTCAATGTCACAGTCAATGTCCCAGGAGCCATCGGGTATGAAAAGGAGGGAAACACAAGCTTTGCGACAGACCAGGTCACCTGCGCTGAACCCAGATGCTTTCATGCCTCCACTTTGGCACTTGGCATCTCGATGAAAAAGCCCGTCACAAGCCCCGATCTGGTCCCCGCATGACATCGTTTTGCAAGGGGATTGAAAGGGGACAGGTATTCTGGGACTTCACATGCAGTACCATACAGGCAGGCTGTGGCAGTTTGTCATTGGCCTACACAGCGTGGCTCGACTAATCAAAGCAGTCATTTCTCTGCCAAAACCGCAAGCCCTCTGACCCTCAGGGCTGCCATTATATGAACTGTAACACGCGCTATCAGGGGAAAATTGTTTCTCTTGCTCACCGTGTAAACTATTAACTGCAGTATGAATTAACTCATAGATGACATGATAGTTTGGCATCTCGGCTCTGACCCTGAAACGCCCAGCGACCTACTGAGCCTGAAAAGCAGAGAGCAGGGAGTGACAGAGTGCCCCCCACTGGGGAAATTCAGCACCTACAGGTGGATGCAGGGGTGGAGGTGGGATGTTTACTAGCAGCCGGCAAAACTGATGTAGCAGCAGAGGGTGATACATTGCAGGAGCAGGCAGAGCAAGGGAACAGCATTAATAGCCCACCTACTGGAGGGGTGGGGCATTGATATACATGGTCTTGTCTAAAGGAACGTGGACATTTCTCAAGCTAACTGCCAGAGCTAGCTCTGCAAGCTGCGCTGCATTTGTCAGTGTACAGTACATAATTCATTTAATAGAACTCAAATAAACAAGACGTTGATTTCATGACTATCCTCCGCCACGATCAAGACCATAACTCTTGATCATAAAAAAAATAAGATTCAACATCCATTTTCAAACTCAACGTAGATCTCGAGTTGCTTATTAAGCATACAACGTTTCAAACATCTAGATACAATAGTTTCATAGAAATCTGGTCCCCATTGTGGCCCTGACGGACGTACAAAAGCGCGACCGCAAAGACAGATGGACCCCAATCCAATATCCCTCAGTCCCACTTCGTGGCGGGGGATGGTAAATTATGAATGGACTTGTGTACTCTGATTCAAATTAACTGAGCTTTTACAATATAGTTTGAAAAAAGTTTAACTTCTTTGGATGTGTCCGGTGGGGGTGGTAGGTGAAGAATTATCAGCTGGTCCAAGGTAGCAGCATTCATACATAACCAGTGGAGAGGAGCTCCTATCATAAATGGGAAAAGCTCCCAGATTTAACTGTTTTCGCCTGACAAAGAATCTCTCTGATAGATAGTATAGTCTTCCTCTGTGGGATTGCTGCAGAGCCATTTTGCAGCCTTTTCTTTCTGAAAAAGAAAGTTCTCTGTTGTCGTTGCAACTTTAGGACCGGTACTTTTTAACTTCTCAGTTTGGTTGCCCTCAGAAGCCTTGTGTCCAGAGGGTGAGGAATTATAAGCGGGTCCAGGCTAACAGCACACATAGCCTATGGAGGAGAGCGGTGATTAAATACACATTCATCATGGCCACACCCGATTAGCCTTGACAGGCATCACAGGTGCACCGTACCAGCGCTAATGAGTCAGCCCATAGCTGCGGCTGCCCACTCTCCTCCCAGGCACGAGTGCATCAGGCCAAGCCGTATGTGGGCATCGGCACAGTAGTTGCCACAGCCATTTCTATCCTCTGTACATACTGTGTGACCGGAAGAGTAAAATCCGGGTTTACAAAGTAGAAGTCCACAGTAAAATTTTGATCCAGTCACCCGAATTTGCAATTCAGTGTTATATTTTGCCAGGAGATGGGATTAACCCTTAGAGTGCAGAAAATTTTTTTTTTTTTTTTTTGTGAATTTAATTATTTTGTGCTATTGAAAACCTATCTTGTGGCTTCTTGTTTAAAAGAGATCCCTTCCGGCAGCAACAAGTCGCCACATGATAGGTTTTCAATAGCTTTGATTTTAATATCTTGCATCATTGAGCAACAGTAGCTGCATTTGAGGCTCTAAGGGTTAAGAAATCGGCTGCATCGGTTCATTGGAGTTCATTGACCCCAGGATGTTCCACCGCTGCATACGGTGTGACGTCAGGGAGCAGTCTGACCCAGCAGAGGACATATTGTCTGAGTTTACTTGTGTCTGCATTCACGAGTGCATTTGATATAATGATGACCTGTAGATCTAATGACAAGGTCTAAGTTCTGTCTGTGTGTGCATGTGTGCATTTGGGCATGAGCGCATGTACAAAAAAAGTATATATGTTTCTATGTGTGGGCATTTTCGTGTGTGTCTTTGTGTGCGTGCGTGCATGTGTGCACGTGCATGTGCATTTTATTCTTTATTTGAACACGAAATTCTGATCCACTCCGTCCTTCAATGGCTGGAAATATGAGCTTAATAGCACATTTAGATGCAACGCGATATATGCACCATCCACAAATATGGTGTTTCAAACCTGCAGTAACACTTAGACTGAGAAACCCCAGCTTGGTTGGCTATCTTGTTTTTGAACCGATGGATGGCAAGCTTACTTTAGCTACCTTAAAACCGCAGGTAAAACTTCAAGTTAATATTTAACCTAAATATTTGAGAGTGTAAAGTGCTGCCTAAGTCCAAGACTCGAATTACCCCAGGCTCACCAATCTATGATCTGGCTCACCGTTTCATGCCCTGACAGCCTTCTGTGCAAAGAAACCCCCGATAGCCACAGAGAATTTGCCTTCAGCTAATTTTAGCACATGATGCTTTGCTCCACTAACAGAACTCAAAATGACAAATGTCATTTGGTAGCCCTCTTTGATAATCTCTTATATGAATTCAAAGACCATCATGAAAGTCCATATACAGGTTCATGAATTTTTTGTTTTGCGCGAGGACCTGATGCATTTCCTCTGTATTTTCTATTTCTCGTATCTCAGAGGCGAGAACAGGGCATTACTCTGACTGCAGCACTGACCGAGGCATTGAGAATAATCAGTGCAACCTGCAATGATATAAACACTGCACTTTCTGCCTTATACCCCGGCACTCTGTTACCACCATAGAAAAATGCTGAGATCCTGACGTGATTTTTGCTTTGAATTTTTATCATCAGGTACAATGTACTATTGTACTACCGCTCGTATATATATATATATATATATAAAGCGGAAAGTACAAATTGCCATTTTTGCCTTTGAGTTTTCCTTGCACCCCTAAGCTGCCATGAAGAGATGGCCAAACAAGTGCTTTTTAATATAAAATTTTTAAAAATCAAAATCAATCGTGGGTCTCCTCAGGGCATATATTTACAAGTATTCCATGCAAGGCTTTGCATAAATGAAAGTTTGATTGCGCTCTAATCATGCAGTGAGATTTTTCTTGAGTCGCAAAGGAGCTGGTAAAGAGAGCAAGATCAGTACACCCACATGCAAGAAATCAATTAAATGAAAATTACTACTCGCGTATCATAAAATTGATATCGCAGGCGCACAAGTTTAAGATCCTATTTATCCCATAGATGTCAGCATTGTATTACTTAGAAAATGGGAAAATAACATTAACATTAGCTTCCAGTTGTCAGTCCATTCGACTCAATGGGTTGAATAATTCGCTAGCTAGCATGTTACCACTTTTCGCCATTAAATGAATAAATTCAAGCATCTCTGATAATAGTCACATGTGTAACTAATAGCTCTCCTGGTCAAAAGTGCAAGTTAATGCTAGCTAATTAATAATTCATCCCATTGACTTGAATAAACTGTCGAATAACAGCTAACGCCAGCGATGGTGAATGGGTACCAGCTGGATTGGTCAAGTTACCTTCGCGAACACGTGAGTTGACGTTTGTCAATGAACGGAGTTTGACCAATTGTGATGCGAGAAAGCTGTATCGCACGTGTGATATCAAACCATGGGTTGTATCACACTGAATTTTAATTATATATGGCACATATATATACATAGAGAGAGAGAGAGAGAACCACCTTTCACATTTTGCTCTTTTTATCCGAGAACATCTCGAGGTACTGGATTGACGTCTCCATACAGCCCCCAGGAGCCAGGATCCTCCCTTTCCCAACACTTTGTCTTTTCTTAGGAGCTGGACACAGGAGATCTCTTGTCCTGTCTCCTCCGCCAGACCCTTCTTCATTTTGGAGCAAGTGATCATATCAGCCAGAGTGACTATTTGAGTAGGCTATTTGAGCATTTGTGCTGAACCAGAGCGCGATAGTTCGCAGTAGGGAGGTGGTGGTGATCTCTTGTGGGAACTTCAACTGGTGGTCATGCTCAGCTCTCATGTTCCACTCACCTCCAGGTGACAGGAAGGACCACCCCCTCGCATTAATGCTCTGAGCCTCACCCTCTTACCCGACAGGCTGGATCTGCTGCAGTGAGGATACTGGACTGGCCCTGTTTGTTTCCAGCCTGTGTGCCTCTGGGATTTCGGCTACCTTACGCAGTTCCCGGTTGCGGCATTGTACCAAGTGGCCCTGTGCCAATGCTACTCCGTAAACCCATAATAGTGTGGCTTGTTCAATTGTCTTGTGGAAACCAACTACCTTAAAAAAAATTGTGTTAGCCCACTCCAATGGTTTTTCGTTCACAGCACTTCAAAATATGGTAAAAATCACGTTTCAAATTTTTGTACCTTATTTTTTACCTTATTTTCTTTCAGTACCACCCACACAGTGCAATCAAGTTGGCTTACACTATCTTTCAGAAGTGAAAGGTTTCCACAAAACATTTGAGTTTGCCTCACTATTAGGGTTTAGAGTGTACTTTACAGACAGAATGTTCTGCAAGGTCAGGTTTTGGGAGTCACAAAGTTGACAGGCCTCCTCTGAGCTGTACCAGAAGAACAGGTTCGGGGGACTTGGAAGGGTGTCATATGTGGGCCTGATGAAGAAGCTCAGCCTCGTCCGGGGGCACCCTCTGCATATCTGCCCTCACACTGGCCCTGCTGATCACTGCCTCCCAGGTTGTGCAGCTCTCTTTCTGTTGTTGGTTCACAACTTTGATTCTATAGCTCTCTGCTTCCATCTCCACAACTTCAGAAATCACAAGATCTTTCCTTTTTTCTTTGTAGGTTTGGAACTGATCTTAGGTGTTGTTCCCCATCCAAAACTGGCCCCCGCCAGGCTAAAGCAATAAAACATTCTCCTGGTGTTTCACTTGATTGATGGCCCGGTCAACTGTTCGCATTGCATTGCACTTGCAATCCTCTTGTGCGATCTTGGGCCTAGTGTTTCTATAAAGAAGATTAAAGATTCACAATGTACAGTTGGTGCAAAAAAAGAAGGAAATGGAAAAATAGAGGGGGAGATAAAGAGAAAGGATGTACAGAGATAGAGAGAGAGAGAGAGAGAGAAAGAGCATGAAATTACCTGAAATATCCTCTTTTTTCGGCTTCCAAAGCCCATTTTTTACCAAAGGTTCAGTCAAGGCTGTTTTATGATCGACTTTCACTGCCATCTAATCTATCTAAAAATTTAGAGACAATCACACACAGCCACAGCTATGCTGCATTTAGGGTCTGACTGTAGAAAAGAATTGGCACATCTGCTCTGCCTGTTTTGCAATGCCTGATATTTTTGATAAATTAGCGATACAAGTTTCAAATTATCTCTATTATGGCATTACAAAGGGCATACTATCCTGCTTGGTGACCTCAACCACAGCCTTGAGGTACATAATGAAGTGAATTGAGGCCAAAAAAAATGTAGATATATGAAGTATGGATGAGCTGGACAAAATAAATGGGAGACACTGGTAAAGAAAAAGGTGTAGGTTCATCTTCAATGGATGAGGCCAGGCAGGCATTAGCAGGATTGCGTTTACCCAAGTCTATCTGAAATCAAATCTGGCAATGCTGCCTTCTGGACAGCCATCGCCGGGTCAAGCAAAATCAATACCACCCCTTCTCTGCTGCTCGGCCGCGCCATTTAACGACATGAAGAGAGCTGGAACAAATGCAATTAATGTCCCGTTTCTAAAACCTGTAATCTTTCAGCTCACAGCCACTCATAAAATAATATTCATCCTGAAACAGAGACTGCAGTGCGGCATGGATCCAGACAGTAATAAGAAGTGTGTACCCTCGAGGATAGGCCCCATTTTTTCCCTCATTTTCATTTTAAATCATGGAAACAATTATCAGAGCTATTATCTACAAGGGCCATTTTATCCAGTTCACAGTAGGAGTGGAGTATCTCAGCACTTTTTCAGACATCAGAATTTCGGCGCGCTCCACTCATCAAGGCAGTCCAATCTAGCCAGTAAAGGTGATTTTTTATTTCAGCCTGTACTTTTTGCAGTTTGACGTTACTTCAAGAAGTTTACCTGCCAGAATTTCAGCATAGCTAATTAAAAGAAGAGCGCGTAATTACATCCCCAAAATTGAGTTTCGGGAATATTATGTTTTCACCCCAACCACCACGAACGCCGCCTCCGCCGCTGCAGAGATTAAGCGTTAGCCTGATACGTGCAAAACTTTTGAAAGCTGGTTATCCATTTTTTCTAGATAGTTAGATATCATAGAAAGGAAGAGCTGATTAAATTTTGACAAATTTCTGATGACATAATTTACCATCAAGGGCCGCTTTGGATGAAAACTTCACGTTTTTGGCCATAACTCAGAAACTAGCTGTCCGATCTACTTGTAATTTGGCTCCAATTGCTGATTTAATTGAGAGCTTGCCCTGATTGGAGGTACAGGCTGATTTTAGTGCTGTGGATTGGGGCATTTCTGGGATATTCCCTTGCTGCCCAAGGAGAAAGCATAGGCCTTGTTATTGTAAAGACTTAAAACTTAAAATAGCTATTTATCATGGGTGCCATATTATGAGTGTTTTTCATAACCGTAGTAACTGCAATGGCAGAAATATTAAAAGCGGTAGTGTTGTAGTTGTATCGGTGAAAGTAAAAGGATTAGTGGTGGGTGTGATAGTAATAGTAGTCGTCGTGGGATATTTGCTGAGCGTGCACAAGTAGTTCCACTAGGAGTAGTTGTGGTAGCAATAGTCAAGCAGTAGAGTTAGTTGCACTAGGAGTAGTAGTTCTTGTCATAGTAATTGTAGCAGTAGTATTTGATGTGCTTGCAGTGGTAATTCCACTGATAAAGTGGCTGTAGTAATGGCAGTAGTTGTATTTGCTGCACTTGTAGTAGCAGTGGCTGTCGTGGAAGCAATAACAGTTTGAGAAAGTAGTTGCTGAGGTAGTATGTTGCACACATTCTTCGTGAATGCCAGGAAATGTAACAGATGCATATCTTATGTTTCCTGCAATAAGCTTGCACAATACACAGTGTAGAAACTGTCTCCTGCAAGCCATTCCCATGCTGCATTCCCATTCATTCCCTCTCGTTCATCTGTAAGTGGAACATAGATGTTCCAGGCCTTTAAATGAATACTGCAACCAAATTAATGAAGCAATTTGTTTCTCGTGTTTTGTGCTGTGATATGAATAGATTTTGTTCCGGACTGCCAGTTGGTTAGCTAGAACGCCTGCCATGTGCATTCTTTCAGTTGATTACCAAGCCGTTGCATTTCCAAATCTGCTATCCTACAATCATTTTATTTCTCTCTAGCATTCTATTTAATATTCTGTGGTATCATACTCAATCAGTAAAGGCTGTAGCCCTCAACATTAGTATTGGTGAGTACTTCCAGTCTAGAAAGTTGTACAGGTCTCTTATAGCTTTAGCAAGACAAGGGGTTTCATTTGGCCGGGGTGTTGCACATTTAGTCCTCATGACCATGAGGTCATCAGTATAACATTCTCCTTTCCTCCAATCAGTAAGTGCACAATTTTTTTTAGTGTCACAATATTCTTGTTATGACACTAAAGTCTTATTTTTCCCCCTCTCAAGCAGAAAATATAAATGTGTTTGATGTAGCAATTTGTTTGGCAAGTGAATATGTTTTAAACCCACTGGCATGTTCTAATCCTGTTGACATGGGTCACACTGTCTGTCTGAACTCACGAGAGAAATTTGTCTTATTTAGCAAAAAAAAAAAAAAAAATCTAAAGAAGGATATCATGAAAGAATATGAGACTTAATTCCTGTTGACACCAACTTTTTTGGTTTCTGCAGGATTCATAATAAATCTTGTAATGTGTATAAAATTATGTCAGCTTATTTTGTAGGCTATGCAGGTCTTCTCCAGTGGGTGTAACAGAGGGTGTTCACAGTTTTCAGTTCAGACATACTGGTGATTTCAATTTGGGAAGAAAAAAAAAGAAGTGTTGAAAGCTGGCTCGTTAGCTATTTAGCAGGCTTAGCTTCAGCTAAGAGAGTTTTCAAGCTAGCGGGAGGTTAGGCTGACTGACAACTCTGTCTGGCTCATTAGCTCTCATAAACTTGTCAGCGCTTCTTGCTAGCACGCAAGGACTTCTGTTGCTGTGATAGGATAAAAAAAACCCTCCCCATTTCATGGGAGAGTGGGAGAAGCTCTGGTTCTTTCTGGAACTGAAGCAGTTTTTAAGCCAGTGTTTGGGAGCGCATTACACAGAGTTTTTATGTTTAGAATAACCGCCTAATAGCAGGTGCGCACAAAGAAGGCTAATCCTGACAAGGATTAGCTCTTGCTAAATTCTACTTTCAATTATTTCATTAGATCTACCCTGAATTGATCTGACATTTGTTAAGCGCCAACTGCGGCCAAAGCGCGCAAGACTGTGCCAGGGGAGTTTACAGAGTTGTTGGAATAATAAAACTAAGCTAAGAGAGCCAAAAAACATCATAGCACTATGCATATTAATTACTATTTTAACTCGCGCATAGATAAACATTGTATTAAACAGGCAAGCAGCATGATAAAAAGAACTGTTAAGTTTACCATCATTAATTGTGCTCCACTCCAGCAGTTCCCTGCCCTTCCCCTGGAGATTTACCAGCCTCTATGTTTTAATTCCTACCCTAATTTGGTGCACCTTATTTTACTAAAAGTAGCTCAGCAATTACTGTGCTCACATCTGCCAAACTGCATAAGTATGTCTTCTCTGAAAAGTTATGTCCCCATCTAATTTGAGTTCCAGATTACCACCCAATCTGTATTATGGCTATTGAATGGACATTATTCATCTTTTATTAGAGCCATAAGCTAGGAACACTTGGGGCCAGATTCACCAGGTAGTACCCCGGAGGATTTTTACTGTGTTTTATGATGTGTCAATGCTATAGTTTGGTTAAGTTTAGGGGTCTGGTAAAAGTTATCTGAGATCCTCTACACCATGGGTTTTCACACTTGGGCCCTGTTTACACCTGATATTAAAATGCGTTTTTTGCAATCGGATAGCGTTTGACCACATACCTTTACACCTGGTATTAACATGCATCTCCAGTGACCACATTACGATCCGTCTCGCTGATGTCACATCCTTTGTCTCCCCTCTCTTAAAGAGGCGTGCCTCGCTTACCGTAAAAACTGGTAAATAAGACGCACCTTTAATTCAATATTTTTCCCTTAAAAATGCATTTCATCTTATAAACCAGTGCGTCCCATACACCAGTAAAATGCTGCAAGAGGTAAAGGAAGATGTTCCAATGCATACCCAGGAGAGAGCACTGTGAGCTAGACCTTGCTCGTGTGTCCTAGAGCTTGTTATTCAGTCTCTCCAGTCTCTTAAGAGCTAGAAGCTGCATAGCCCACCGCGACATAGCAAAAACTTCTAGAAAGAGCGATACAGCTGCACAAAAACTTCACGTCGTGGACTGTGCTGAAAAAAATGGAAATTTCCATTTCATTTAAAGTAAATTGATATAGTTTGGAAAAACTTGTTAACGTATTTTTATAAATGAATAGCTAGTACAACGCAGTCTTCGATGAAACCCTTTTTACTGACGGTACACCCCACAAAATATATTGTATCTTACATACCAATGCGACTTATCCACTGAGTTTTACTGTGGGTTTTTCAGCCCACGAAGTTGTTGCATGCGGATTGGAGACGCATTTGCATTTATATTTGCGTTCAAAGTGGACAGAATCCATTCCTGACTACCTTCAGAAGTGGTTTGAAAGGTCAGACCACAATCCATCCTCAATGCGTCTTGAGTGCATTTACACCTGTACTTTCATGTGGTCAAGCGCTATTCGATTGCAATCCGATTACAAAAAAACACATTTTAAAATCAGCCGTAAACAGGGCCTCGGTCCTAAGGCCCCGCTGCCTATACCTGCTTTCCATTCTAATCACAGTTGCAGGATTTTAACTGGCTGTTATTTTATCTTGAAAACTTTCTCATTTACATGTTTGGAGGATTTGTTTAATCTTAATTTTTCCCACAGGTGATCGAGCCCGGAGTTTATTTTTGTGCGATTGTTGTCAGGAGAAAGTTAACTGGCTCAGGCAGCAACTAGTGTCACTCAGCCCAAAGTAAATCTCAACCTCCAGACAAAATACTAATTCAAAGTACAGCATACTCTACCAAGAAAAATACCACCAACTACCATAAAAAATAATTTGCAAAATTATTCTTCTCTTTTTTTGTACCATAAAAAATACTCCAAATGCTGTTCAAATTGCCAAGAACATACACACAAATGCAAACGCTAAAATGTATGTGAGTGTATGGCGCATATGCTATGAGTTCGATTGGCAATTGCAAAGCTGGGATAGCAGCCAGGTTGACCAGTCAGTCAGGTCATTTCTAGTGAATTCCAGGTGATTAAGGTGTCAGTGTTGATGTTTAAATTAATTGGGCTATTTAGCCAGGGTATCCGGTGGTGACAAAAATCTGTGAATACACCAGCTGTCGGGAGCAGATAAAAAATTTTAAGAAGGTCACGCATTGGACCTTCAGCAAAAGTGGAAAAGTTTGGTTCAGAAAATAAAACTGCACCTTTTTATTTTGTTCCAATCAAATAAAAATGCTACTCGGCGCGGTTCTTCAGCCAGAATGTAGAAGTAATTAATGTAATCGGCCGGATGAGTTAATGGTACAAAGAAATCCTTCACTGTGCCACTACCTCAGCACTTACCCAACTGTGACAGCCTGTGAAACTGGGCAGGTCTGTTTGTAAAGAGCTCAGAAGATCCAATTCCCAGGAAAATTGGGCCGCTGTTGAAATATGGTGCTGACTAAAACATACTCCTGGACCACTGAGTGTCTCACTTGCACTCGATAGGCCGCTCGCTGAGTTTGTTCAACTGCGATATCAGTGAGCTGTTTACTCAGGAAATATGAGTCAGGCAAGCCTGAGTCTGTGTTCTTTATAATTTGTTGCTCAATGGTTGGAGTATTTCCAAAGGGTTGAGGCCTATGCCAGTGACAGAAGCAGTTTTCAGCATAGTGCCTGTATACTGCATATCCTCTCCACATATTTTTGTATCCTTGTCATTTTTATTCATGCTGCATCCACATCTAATTACAGATTTCTCTGAACCAAGTGCCCAGTCGTACCTGTAAATGTGAATTTTAAGTGGTAATCAATTGTGTTCATGCTTTATCCCTGTGGATTAAAAACAGAGATCCCCTGATCGAAGGAATTCAACAGCTGATTTCATAAAAGCACTTTAGTTTTGATTGATTGACTGCATTTTCGTTTTGATTCAAAGATTAATAGAGGCTCCTGTTGAGTGGTACTTCTCTAGTTATGTTTTTTGTATACTTACACTGTGGCATTAGCATTAGCATTGAGCATCATTTCACTGGTGCCAGGGTAAAGGTCTTTCAATCCCATCTTAAGAGGAAGAGTAAAGAGCATTTTTAAAATAAATGGACTACATTAAACACTTTTTGCTGTAAGTGAAAGAGTACGAAAGCTCGTTTTCTCTTTGAAGCAATGATAATCCAATAAATGCGTGGAGGATAAAGCAAGATTTACCCCCTTTCTTTCACAGATTTTTAAAGAACTTTATCAAGCAAATTTAATTTTACAAAATTACAAATGTCAGTCATTTCATCGGCATTTGAACAAAAATCTCTCTCAGATCTTACACAATCATATGTCAATTGCCGTCCATTTTTGTTTGGGGTGTTCTTTTAAAGACTATAGTTTTCCTTCTTCACAAGGTTGTCAATATTTGTTAAAAATAAAATCGAGGCCAATAAAAATATTTGAGGTTGTCTTGTCTTCCACAATGTAGTTATGGTCGCACATACTCATAACCAATACAATTTCTTTGTGCTTTCATTATTACAGTCACTAAAAACAGTCTATATAATGGTTTTGCGTTCGCAACACGCACTCAATATTCACAACTCAAAATTTTTCCATTTTTGTCAAACCGCTTTGGATCTATAACAACCGATAAACAAGTGACCGATTGTTTCTTTTTCCTCGCAGTTGCTCCATTTCACCACACTTACAGTAGTCATCCTCAGTGATCTGCCTGTATAATCATGCATGCATAATTTTAGCCCCCAGTCAATGTCGGGGCTACTATGTATTTGGGCTTGTCACGCGTCCGCCACCACTGTGGAGTTTTCCTGTGGATGGGTGCTCCACAGGGCACAAATTTAAAGCCGTTTCTTTTATATTTGGTATGTATATGGGCAGTGGTTAGGACACCTGTCGATTTTGGTTGCCATGGTAACATAATTCACTCAATAAAAGACAATTTTTTGTCAAAAATAAGCCAAAATGAAAAATGTGGGCAATCGGGGGCTACACCCATTGGTTGCGGGTGACCGACCTGTCTAATTTGTATGAATAATTATGCATGACAGGGCAACTTTAAATTCATTAGTCGAACTTAAAACAAGCGCAATCCTTGCATGGTTGTCATCAGTGGCTCTAAAACCAGGTCCCGCATGGCCTTATAGCCTGAGCACTCAAGCACTTATTTGATCAATCAACTTTTTAAGAAAAGAGATCACAGAAGTGAGGTTCTTAATTGAAAATTCTAATGCTGAACACTCATGCAGACTGAGAGCAATACAGCTCTCAGACACTGACTTGGAACTTGAAAAAAAAAAAGCATTAAAGATATTACCTCAATTTTTGTAATTTTGGCACTTATTGCATTTTGAAAACAAACTCTTCAAATGTTTTTGTCTAAAGATAGAGTGGTGACGTGACTCATCTCCACATCTATATAACTTATTCGACTTCTGACCTTCCCAAAACTCAAGCCTCTTTTGGACATAGTAAAAACAGGGCCTTGCCCCCACTTTCGCTGAGGACCCAAAAACTCAGAGACTGCTGGAGACATCAAGTCATGCAGTTGCCGTGCCTCCATATCGAAATTGACGGTCCTCGTCGTGTCTTTCACATTCCAAAGTGAAGGACCAGAGGGTAGGACTTTAGAATTCCAGAAGCTTTGCTTCATTTCTAATCGCCATTGAGGTCATTATGGGTCTCGCAGCCTTGAAACTTACCGTATTCACGCCTCATATAGCCCGCTCACTCTGCCTAATGGCAATACGTCAAATCACTCAGCTTTAGAGAAAAAGAGAGGAAAATAAAGAAACTCTGTACTGCGCATCACTGTCAAATCTTTTAATATCTCAGTAGTCCATCAAACATTGAAAGACTTTAAATTGCTTAAAAGTGTTCACTGATTCGAGGTTATTCTGTTAATATTGAAAGCACGGGTTCAGTGTGTCAAAAGACATAGAATTAATTTCAGAGTTTAGTATTTTCTCCATAATATATTCCTTACTTTTCCTCATCGTTCATTTTAATTAATACTCACTCATCTCCGGTAGACAAGATGTTTGGGCATTCAGCAGAAAAACAGAAAACATGACTATGAAAAAACAGAAGCTCACAAAATAAAAGCACTGCTTTAAGGCCCAGGTTTAGAAGGATGAAGGTCTATAGTAGACAGGCCAAATTCTCGTAAAAATCACATTACTGCTAAAATTGAGTAATTAAAAAGCAATACACCGTGGTCCATGCTCAAACAGGATTGGTACCAATTATCTTCATGCATTTTTGTTCCTTTTGTCTTGGGGTGTGGGTGGGGGTTGAACGTGCATCCTGTTTACTCAGTCCAAAGTAGTCTTCAGCTGGATCTCGGATGAATAATTCAAACTGCAGATCCCACAATCATCTACATTTCTAAACCACCATACCGCGGTGGGCGGGCGGTGAGCGCCATTTTATCAGTTTCTAAGCCAGCCGTCTCACTGTTTCAGATTGAATGAAATGAGATGTGGGGGAGAGAGGGCGTAAAAATGGCATTTAAACCAATATGTGAAAACAGGAGCTGTGATATTATCAGTTTGTGGCTGTACATCATCACAAAATCAAATTACGCCGGGGGGCTTTTTTTCCATTTCGCCGCACGGCCAGGGCCGAGCTTTCTCATCTGCGGTAATCGCAGCAGCCTCTGGAACAGCCTGGGCGCGGATCTCTAAACTCCATTACGGCTCCGCTCTGCTTTTGCGCGCGCGGAAATTCGCGCACGCCGAGGGTTTCTCGCGCATTCAGGCTCTCCCAGTCTATTTAGGGCATGAGGAAAAATGCGGGAGGAATGCGCTGCGGTGTAATGTGAGCCGCCTCGCACAAGCGCTCCTAGCTGTTTGCCATTATACCCGTCGAAGTATCCACTTAAAGGCAGCCGACGAATGTTTTTTTCTCAATAGCGAGTGAAAATGTATTTACGCATTTTTGAAAACGGCGAACAAAGAAGTCGGAGTGAAGTGATTAAATTAAAAGTGCGCATGCAAGGGGACTGGTTTCTTTGATTACACTTAGAGCATCAAGTTAAACCACAATAAGGACTCCCACGCTTGTTCTGAGATACATCACTGCATCAGTGATAGCTGGGCAGCTTCTAACTATCCTGGGTCTGGGGTAAAAAAAAAAAAAAAAACTCTGTTTGGTACAGGCCAGTGGAAAAAAAAAAAAAAACTGGATAAAAAAAGTGCTTTTTTCCTCCATGGGAATATGCCGAATGACTGTGCTCTACATTAAGTGTCTGGCTTGGAAATACCACAGGCATTCAAAAAATATAAGCATTTTTTCTTTAGATCTTTAACTCAACTCCCGATATTCCCTCTGGGTGGCATTTTTCCAGCGTGCCGTGTAAATAGAAAAGCCATCCGTTCTCTTGCGTGTGCTGAGGTGGGAATTCGCTGGTGCGAGCAGAGGACCGTGTGCACACACTTTCATTGGGCTTCTGAGATTAGTGGACCAGGCCCAAGTAACGTCAAAATTGCCATTTCAGCCGACAAGTGGTCTGGAGACATGAATATATGTATGCCTGCGTGCATACACACACACACACACACCTCCTTGTACTTATGTCCTAGTGAGGACATAACATTGAATTCCATTCTTTCTGTGTCTCAACAGCCTTTTCGTAAGCTAAACAATAAGCGCACTGCCGCACACATGCACATACACTCACAGGATTGCACTCACACATGCACATGCTTTCACTCAGAAGCACATGCACACACGCACATTCACATTTTTTCTTTCTGGGAGGATGATCGCTCTCCTTTGTGCAAAATTCCAGCACAAGAGCACAAATCACCTGCTTAAATTGATCAGTCAAGTACTCAATAACAGCAGGAACCAGCAGATACTGTGGCTCTCCAGAACGAGTTTTGGCCACTCTCACACTGGTCTATACCTCGAGAAATTGAAGGAATGAAGGGTTAAAAGGTGACTCAAAATATTACAGACAAATTAAGCACAGTCTCGCTAAAATGGTTTGTTGCACTGTAATAACACAGCTTTAATCATTTTGTGTAATGATGCTATATAACTACAGACTATTCAATTTTTTTGTCCTTTTTGTCAAGTGTTTCACAATATTAATATTTCACACCGCGATCCGGGAAAATCCTGCCCCCCCCCCATCCCTCCTGATTTATAAAGTGAGAAACAAAGCTGAAAATTTGTGTCATTTAAAAAATATTTCTAGTTTATTCAGAGAGTCTGTTTTTCCACACTTATCAAGAGTGTGACAGAAATTGTTAGTTCCTTATCTACAATCAATTTCACTTTCACCTCATCTCCAAAAAAAAGTTGGGACACTGTGTAAAATGTAAATAAAAACAGAATGCAATGATTCTCAAATCATTTCCACTTTATATTTATTTTAAAGTAGCACAATGACAATATATCAGATGTTGAAACTGATGTTTTATATTCTTTTTGAAAAATGTGTGCTCATTTTGAATTTGATGTCAGCAACACATTTCAAAAAAGGTGGTACAGGGGCGTGTTTACCACTGTGTTTAATCACATCTTCTTCAATCAACACTCTATGCATTTGGAATCTAAGAAGTCAACATTGAAAGACAAATGTTTTCCCATTCTTGCTATGTAGGATTTCAGCTGTTCAATACTTTGCAGCCTCCTTTTACATATTTTTTGTTTCATAATGTGCGAAATATTGTCAGTGGTTGACAGCTCTGGACTGCAGGCAGACCACTTTAGCTCTCAGACTCTCAGTACAGAGCCATGTTGTTGTAATGCGTACAGAGTCATGTGCTAGGCATGGTGTTGCTGAAATGAGCAAGGCCTTCCCTTAAAAAGTCATCTGGATGGCAGGAACTGTTCCAAAACATGTATACATTGCTCACCATTAACCCCTTTGCGTAGAATACATATAATGCCAATATGAGCGTATTTAGGCTGTTTAACTTAGTATTTGTATCAAAGAGACTTTTAACAAAATTATTCCAGTGAGACAAGACATTTCGAAATTCAGTTAAAGTATTATTTAGGAATTAAATTTCGGAATTTACTGATGCAGGCCTTTATATCTGCGCAAAGGGGTTTTCACAAATGTGAAAGTTACCCAGGCCATGTGTACTAATGCACCCAATATTATCATGGATGCTGTTTTTTGAATTGTTTGCTGATATCAAGACGGATGGCCCCTCTCCTTTTCAGCCCAGAGGATATGGCATCCATGATTTCCAAAAAGAATTTCAAATTTCAATTCGTCAAACCACAGGTCTGTTCTCCACTTCACCTCCGTACATATTAAATGAGCTGGGGCCCAGAGAAGAAGGCAGTGTTTCTGGATCTTGTTTATAAATGGTTTAATTTCTACATGGCAGAGTTTGAACTTGCATTTGTGGATGAAGTGACAAACTGGGTTTACTGAAGATGGTTTACAGAAGTTTTCCTGAGTACATACAGTGTTTTCTATAACAGAATCCTGTCTGTTTTTAACAGTGTGCCGCCTGAGGACCTGAAAATCGCTGCCACTCAAATTGAATTTTGGCCTAATCCCATGCGTACAGAGATTTGTCTGGATTCTGGGATGTTCTGCCAGCATCATGCAACTTTTCCAGTCTTTAATCGTTGTTCTCATCAGATTCCAAATGAGCAGATATTTTTCGAAAAACAATCAAATGCATCATTTTTAACTTTTAATATCTTGTCTTTGTCCTATGTGGCGAACCATCAGAATAGCAGGCACTGACAGGGCAACAGGTTGGTGAGAAGTGGGCTGTAAGACAATAGACTTCATGAGCCTTAAGACTTCCCAAGGGGAAGTAGCTGCTGTCACATGGTAGAGTAGCAGCCAGAGTGAGGCCTTCTGGAGGGAATATGAACTCGGGTCCCTCAGTCTCTTCACCTTCAGAGTCTAACAGGAAAAGTGAAGAGAGAACAGTAGTTAGTAACACACTTGCAAATTGCACGCTCAGCCTACCTGTCCCCGTCTGCAGCCTCGCCGGCTTTATATCAGCCTTTCAGCTGATGCAAACAGGGATGTGCAGGTGTGCAGCCTCATGCAGCATGTGATTGGAGAGCCCCTCTCATTGGCCAGGCCAGGCCAATGATGGTGAGAGCCGTCCAGCATACGGCGGTGGCCAGGGGTGCTGGACGGAGGTCTGTCCAGCATGCGAAGTCCATGGTGCCTTCGAGAGAAATAGTAAGGGGAGGAGAATAGCGATGACCAAAGCGCAAAACCTCCTATCTGCAGAATTTTTCTGATTGGGGTATTTTACTTTGGATGATGAGCTCAAGGAAGGCTGCTCATCCAAAGTGAAATCCGTCAATCAAAAAAATTCTGCAGATAGGAGGTTTTGCATTTTAGTCATCAAATTTGTCAGTTTTGGGAGGCATGACGTGGATGGTGAGCACGTTCATTGCCCCGGTCAACAAACAATGAACGCGGCATGTACAGTGTCAATATGCCATGAAAATCCATTTCTGGGTCTACACTCCACCCTCTGCAATTCCCTCAACTCTCACAACCAATGAGAGCCACTTTCTAACGATTTAGTGCCACGACCCTCCGAAAAATTATGGAATCACCTCACTTAGAGGATGTTTATCCAGCTTTTTTACTTCATAGCAAATTTTAAAAAATAGTGCCACAGGCCCTGTAGCTCACCTGACCACTCAAGGGTGTGTAAGAAGCAGTTTAACTTAAAGTAGTCATCAAAAACCCAGGGACTTTCTTGCATACACACTTTTGACCAGTAGCCAAAGGCAAGATTTCAACTTGTTTATTACCTCCAGTGACCTTGACATTTAAAACCTGAATTATATATCATGTATCTTGCTACCTACTACCTACATAGCAAAATTGAGCTGAATATATGCATAAATAGCTTTCAGATGGTGTCATTTTCAAAATGGCCACCGAAGCAGCCATATTTGAAATCGGATTGAAACGCCTTGAACAAACTTTAGTGTCCTCATGGGTAGGAAGATACCTGCCAAGTTTTAGCTTCATTGGCCAAGTATATTTCGGAGAAGATGATTTTGAAAGATTTCAATGGAACTCACAGGGGTTGTATAAAGTTGAAGGTCAAAGCAAGGTCAAAATTCGAAATACGGAAGAAGCCGTATGATATGTGATGTATCTTGCCACGTACTAACTACATAGCAAAATTCAGCTGAATATGTGCATAAATAGCTTTCAGATGGCCAATTATGTGATTTTCAACATCGCCGCCGTGGCTGCCATGTTTGATATCGGATCGGAACACCTTGAACAAACTTTGGTGTCCTCATGGGTAGGAAGGTACCTGTCAAGTTTCAGCTTCATGGGCCCAGTGGTTTTGGAGGAGAAGATGTTTACGGGCGACGAATGACGACGAACATCGACGATGATGACGGACGAACAAACAGGCCTTGACATAAGCTCATCTGACTTCGTCAGCTGAGCTAAAAATGACACAAAACCATTTTTTGTTTATAAGCTTAACATTCAGGCTTCATGAGACAGACCTCAAACAAATTAGATTTAACTATTTTGATTACTGGCATTTTTTCATAATCCAGTGGAGGCAGCAATAATGGAATCAGTCAATGTTGAGGAAAAAAATACAAAATAATCAGCAAAAAATTGGAATTTGTACTTTGTTGCTCCTCCTGCAATGGCTGTTGTATATTGGACACCAAAAGCAGCGGCCAGAAAAGGCAAAAAACAGCCAAGAATGGGGAGACTCAAACAGGATAAAAATGCGAGACTCACGCTACCACCAGACCTGGCAGTCGTCCGAGGTGGAAAGCAAGCGAGCCCAAAGGTACAAAAAAGAAAAGGGGAAAAAAAACAGATTCCCTTTCTAACTACCACTAAACCTCAAATATGCAACTAAAGTCTCGAGACCTTACCGGCTAAAGCGCAAATGTAACACTGACACTCCAGCAACAGAAGCAAGGCGGAACTGGAGCTCAAATAGAGTCCGTGCAACGCCCCCAATTAATGCTAGCTGGCCCAGGAATCTGATTGGGAGCAAAACGATATCGTCCCAGACGAGAACAACACTGAGAGCTCTCAATGCTTCCAAACCATGACGCCTCCTTGGACTTTTATGATGGCCAGAATTCTTTGAGGCATGAACTTCATTAAAGAAAAGTGAAATTCTCCATCATGCTGATTCCAACTTTCTCAAATAGTGGTTGACAGATCAGCCTTGCAAGAATGGGGCCTTGTCATGGAGTGACAACCCAGGCTTGTCACTGGGGCAGTACCCTCAAAGGTACTGCAGTTGTACCTTAGAAGTGGGTTCGTAAAGGTACCTTTAAGACCCTAAAAAGGTTCACACAGGTACCTTGAGGTCCTATAATTAGCCCTAGGGGGAACTGAATCCACTGAATGTACCTTGGGGAACAGAAATTGACTCTTGCTGTACCCCTATTTCTGAGAGTGTTTAGTGCTGGTTTTCGCTTCGCTTTTCAATACGTATGTAAATCCCATTTCATTCAGCCGATTTCTTACAGTTTTCTCACAAACATTGACTCCTGTTTCTGCCCATTAATTTTTTTCTCATTTGTTTTGTTGCACATTTTGCTTTGAGTTTTCTGCGATGTCCTCAGTGGTCTACCGATTTTTAAAGTTTTTCTTTCATTACTTTCCCATTTTGTTCATTCTCGCACTAAATTTTAGATACAGCTGACAGGGGGCAACCAACATCTTTTGCCCCTTTCAATGTTGAATCTCCTTCTTGGAGCAATAAAAAAAAAATCTTTCCATTGTTCTGATTGCCACTCTTTTTGGTGCCATGTTTCCTCTCAATTACCAAGTCAAACACCTCATTAAAGTCTGCACGCACTTTTTTTCACAGCAGACTAATTAGCATATTCAGATCAGTTTATCCATGTGAAAAACAGTTAAATTTACAGTGATGCTCGGGAAAGCCCAGCGTGCATAGTGCTAGACGGAGCATAACCATATGATTGATGAAAATACAAAGAAGGGTACCCGTATTTACCAACATATTTCTTGAAAACACTGGCATCTATATTCATCAATGAGTAGAACAGTAAGGCACCACTGAAAATAACAGGGAGATCTGCACATTGCAGTGAACCCCCACCACATCCTAATATAGAGGAGGATGATGCTTCTGCCATTATGTCTGGTTTTCCTGTGGTCTCTTTCAACCTCCAGTCAGGAGAGTTTTTTTCCCTCAAAATGGCTGCTCTCTGTGTCCTCTGTGTGACCGCTTCTCCAGCCAGGCTGTGCGGAGAAGTTTGCCTTTTGACAAATCTTTTGTATGTTTTAAACGCTATGAAATAACATAGATAACATAAATACAATGCAGTGACCCTTTACGATAAAGATACAGTAATTACCATTGGTTAATGCAGTACTAAGCCATTAACTATTAGTTCATTAACAGCCAACTAATGCATCAGAGTGCTACATAAGGACTGAATTACCACGATAAACACTCTTCGTTACCCTTATTGTGAAGTTGAAAACATCCCTTAAATATCCCTTGAATAATGTATTCATCTATTAAACCATTGAATAATGTATAAATTAAGCTATAAACATGTTCCTTAGTTAACATGCACATCTTTAGTAAGTCATTACTGGACACATTAGGTAATGGTTAGTTAATGCTTATTGCAGCATCAACTAGTATTAATTTTTGTACCCTTTTTGTAAAGTGGCACCTAAAATGCAATTGTTTCAAATAAAATTTACGAATAAATTAAATCTTCTGATGTTCATGCTCCTGAAAACCTGTCCGTTCTGTTTTTTTTTTTTTTTCAATTAACGTTTTTTAGGATTGTGAAAACACAACAGCAGTCTGAACATAGTGCTCCTACAATATTGAAGACAGGCTCAGCTCGGAAAAGCTGACCACGGGCAATAGAGAACTAGAGCACTGTATACCATTTATGAGCATTGGGCCTTTACCAGACACTGTGTTCTCTCCAGGGGATAAATCATGTTATAGTAACCTGAAATCATGACCTTACTTAGCAGTGGTATCTTGGAGGGAGAAATCTCCCTGGAGGATACTTGGAACCAGTGTAAAAAAGGCTCGGGTAAGACAAATGCGCGCCCGCTAATTAGCTGTGTTAAAAACTGAGTAACCACTTAGAGCATAAAAAAAAATTCCTGGCAGTTTAGAAGGGGAAAACTGCACTGTGCTAATCTACTAAGGAGAATGTGTTGAAGCAAAACAGATATATATTTTTCGTATTTATTTATTTATTTTTCTATGTTTTTTAACAGCGTAAGGAACACAGTAAGTGCAGTTTACAGCCAAAGAAAAAGGCGACCTACTTGAGTGCTTGCGCACCCAATTCACAGCTTATTTGTCAGAGTGCGAACAGTATAAAATTGAGTGCAATGTAAGCTTTTTATTAAGAGGCCACACATTTCACATTGTAAATACAGTATATCATGCTGCACAATATGTGAGACTCGCTCCACAGCCTAACTCCAGCCTCTAGAAGCCTGCGGTTGTTGATCCTTGGAGAGTGCTCAGAATAATTGGAACCACAACTGCAGGTTTGGAGGCTAATATGTCTTTTCATGTGCAAAGCTGTGATTATACGTCTTACCGATTTGAGGTAAACAAAACTACCTTGTGCTGCCAGAATGTGTTTTAATCATATTTATTCAAAAATGATGCCAAAAATTATTTCTCTGCCACATATTGTATATGGCTACCCAGAATTATGTACTACTGCACAGTCAATGTTTGTGTTATGGTTTTGGAGCTTGGAGAGCTCCTTTTATTACTCTGGTCCGGGACGATATCGTTTTGCTCGCTATCAGATTCCTGGGCCAGCTGGCATTAATTGGGGGCGTTAGCCGTACTCTATTGACGCTCCTGTTCTGCCTCGCTCGTGCTGCTAGAGTGTCATTGTCTTCTTGGCGCTTTAGCCGGTAAGGTCTTGAGAGAGAGAGTATTGTCAGGATCTTAGCTGCATAACAGGATTAGTGTTAGTGAGTAAGGGAATCTTTGGTTTATTTCCCTTTTCTTTTCTTTTTTTCGAGCTCGCCTGTTTTCTACCACGGACGGCGTCAGGTCAGTTGGTAGCGCGAGTCTCGTCATTTCTATCTGGTTTAGACTCTCATTGCTCTGCTGGTTTTTCATTTTATTTCTGGCCACTGCCCTTGGCCTCCTACCACCAACGCCCATTTATTCATTGAATAAAACGTTTAATTCTATTTTTTGACTTCCATTTAGTTTTTTTTTTTTTTTTTTTGGTTAGTTTGAACAAAGTTTTTTTTAAACTTCCTCACTAATGTCATTTTTCTATCTTTTCCTTGCATTTTTGTATCTTTCATAAACCAGCTTGAATCTCATGGCATTGCTCTCATTGTTGTTGAATTTTTGTTTTCAAAAACTAATAAATAAAGATTTTTAAAAAGTAAAAAGTCCAGAAAATGGGCTAAAATTAATCACCATGATTGCGCATTCATGTTGTTGTACAGCACAAGCAGGGCCGGATTAACACAGTGCTATGCCCCAGTGTGACCAGTCATGAAATGCCATAAATGACATTGCCATATCTATTTTAATGAAATAAATGAGAGATATATTAATACGTACCTCGAAAAATAATGGACTTGTGGACAAGCACAGTTCATGCCGAGCCAAACATCTTATTTTCGATGACACTCATGGATGCACACACTGAAATTCAATCCCACTCCTGCTGCCTTTTAACAAAGTGAGCGTAGTGATCCGTACACAACTCCTGTATCCAAAAACAACGCGGTCATCCGCCAGAATACCCGTCTCTCTCCGACCCATCATGGGTCAAGGACCAGGGGAATGCAGCCAGGCATAATTGGGACGGATTCGGCTTCCTTGGGTGTGCTGTGTCCTTCGGTCCTCTCCTGAATGCCTGACATACTTCCCACTGGGAGTATCGGGGGGGGGGAAGCGGGTGGAGGCAGGTGTAAATAGCAGTGTCTGAGGTAAACTGTATTTACAGGTGAATGCTGACAAACTGCCCCCCCCCCCCCCCCTGGTTTCAAGGCCCATATCTCACCCCCCCTTCCACCCCCAGGGAGGACATGTCCAGCCTGTGATCGCTCGCTCCCTCCCCAGGGACTGGACGTCCTGCAAATGATAAATGGGCCCCTGCCAGTCCTCTGTCCCTGGGTGGCCTCGAATCAATCCGCTTATCTGTTAGCTGCCAGCGCTAGGCGTGATTAACGGGGCCCTGCGTTACCAGCGACATCCTTATTCATTACGGGGAACGTCAACCGCGTGACACCTCGCTAGCCCGCTAGCCGCCGCCCCAGTCCTATCTTTGTGTCGAGGGGGGTGAAACCAAGTCTGTCAAGGGGATTGGAGGGTAACCTTAAGACTTAATTTGAAAGAAAGGGATGAGAGGCGATGGCGTTGGACAGTGAAGGTTACTAGCTATGTCCCTTATCAGTCGTCTCATAGCTTGCTGACTGCTGATGAAATGATAATATCCAGATAACGTCGAAAGTAATATCTGATCAATCCTTTATTGTTTTAATGCTTTCTTTTCATGTTGCTGGGAGTGAAAACTTACCATGAGCTCTGAACAGATATAAACCCTATTTTTTTTTATATGAAAGGATATTCACTTTGGAAAGTCAAATTAATCTGGTGATAGAATCAGTTAGAAAGGAATGCTTGTGCAAACAGTTTTTGATTCATAAATTAATTTCCACAAGGTGAAATTTTCAAGAGGTAAACACTTCTTTTGTTTTTGCTTTTACTTTTGTAAATCATCAAGCTCTCATTCGTGCCAAACTATAAAATCCTTTCTCAAAGCAAGGCTCATAAAAACCTCTTGGCAACCCTTTATTTCACTATGGTGAACAATTCATGGAAATGACAGTGTCATTAGCTTGATGTAATGCCTGTCATAAAGTGTTATGTCCATTCATAACAGACACATTCTCTAATTACACAAGCTGCTGTTTGTGTTATGACATAATGGACAAAACAACCTAAATAGACAGCTCACTACCGCAGGTGTGTCATATTACTGACAAATCATTTGGAGATGAGAATGTTAATTTTAATTTCTTATATCCTTTCTATTACGTTGGACGAATAGTCAGGCTTGTGCTCAAAGGCGCCTCCATTTTCTCTCCACATTTTGTGATCACACGGACAGGAGACGGTTTCAAAGTTCTTTCTAGCAACAGTAAGAGAATGTCAGCGGTTTGCCCGTAGACTGCCTGTGGACAGATAAATCAAGCGTGCGACCAAACAAAGCGTCGGTTAAGAAGCCGAGAGCCGTGGCGCTGGGCTGGAACGTGCGACCGGGCCGGCCTCGCGCCGCCTGGCTTTGATCTGTGTCCTGCGGAGACCTGGCTTGGGGACGCTGGGTAAATTTAGAGGGAAGTGATAGCGGAGCAGATCCGGCTGCTGCAGGGACAGTTCGATCGCTCAGGCGTGACTGTACCATCCATCAGGATGGCATGGAACACTTTCTCTCCCTCCCTCTCCCTCTCTCTCCTTCTCTCTCTCTGTGACTTTTTTCTTTCTCTGTCTCTTTGCTCCCTCTCTTCCTCGCTCTCTTTTGTTCTAAGAATTCCTTTCTATCTCAACCTCTTCCTCAACCTCTCTCCCGTACTCTTCCCCGTCGTTTATTATCTCTTTGTCTTTATCTTTCTTTATTTGTCTATTTACTCATCTTTCTGCCTCGGTTTCACACTCTTTCATCCGACGGGCAGTCTGACATTTACGGGTAACATAAAAAAGGAGTCACAGAAATCGGGCAAGAGACGAACTCTAACCGCGTCAAATTTTTTTTTCACTGCCTCAATTCTAAGAAGAAAAAAAAAAAACTCCCATGCGGCAACAAGGCTGATGCGACCAACAAGTGCTTTCGCCATCCCGATCTGAGGCCTGAAAGAATGAGCATTACTCTCGTTTCGGTGCGCGTGGGCGTTCCATTAAGCAAGTGGGGAGCAGCCATTATTCCTGCGATGAATATGCAAGTTCCTGACCCAAGTTCCTGCTGGTTATCCTTAATGGAATATGAATAGATGCACAGATCTTGAAATGCATTAACAGAGACACAAAATTATACTTTTCATTATGAATTGTTGGTGAAAAGATTTCTGAGCCTTTATTTACCTGCTGGTATATGAGATTGCAGTGTGAATGTACACATGGCCATGCAAGTGTGTTTGCATATGAATATGAATAAGTGAGTGTTGTACATTACATGCGCTCCTGAAGAGCAGGGCATGTTGTTGTACTTTCCTGCTCTTTGTAATTCTTTTGAGTGCAGTGGATTGCAGCGGAATATATGCAGAACGGAATAAACTAATGAAACCTGGGGAGTATGTCGCTCATTCATTACATTACACCGCCCTGCATTTTTTTTCTCTCTGCTGATTTCATAAACTGTGTTGACTTTATATAACTAGAAGGTGCTGATTTCAAATTTGCCCTAAATATTTGTGTATCACTTCAGGTCTTTTGGACAAATCGCAAATTCTTTTTTTCATATTAATATATCTAAGAATAGACAATGATAAATGAAAGCAAAATGACACAGTTAGATTTTAAGCATTCTGCAAGATGTAATAAAGCAAAATGAACTTCAAGATTAAATCATCTCTTTTTTGATTTACGGGAATAATTTCGTTCGGGGCAGTCTCTCTGTAGGCACCAACAGTAACACCACCCTGCGAATTGAAAAAAAATTTCTGCTGATTTCCCATTAAGAATTAAAAAATGCGAGTAAAAAGTTTCAATCACAGTTTTTTCACAATATAAAAATGAAGATATTCCTTATTATATCATATAAATCGACTTTTATGCACCGATCAAAACAGCAACAAAAGCTATTTGGGTGTAGCGAAACACCCACAGATGTAGCAGAAATCATCTGTATCATGTCTGCATTTTCCTCTGTCAGTGGCCATATACTACGCCTGACATCAGGGTTAAGCGCAAAATAATGTCCTCAGAATCATTCTACATGTGAAAATCAGCCAAAAATTGAACAAATAGTTCTCACCTGGCTCAGAGGAATATAGAAATCATTCACTGTGGCAGTTATTCCAGCGGTTAAGCACTTCTTAATCGCACAAGTGGTTGTCAAAAGTGACAATACTCGCTCGTCAGGAAGATTCAAAGTCTGTTCATGTCCGGGTATCCTCCGCCCTCGTTCTGAACTTGCGAAGATTCAACCAGTGAGTGTTTAAGAAGCAGTGGCTGACGGGCACGTGCTTCGGAGGAGAGCTGTGAACTGTCTTCACTATTCTGAGTTGGCAGCAAGGGGTCGCATACGAGCAAGCCTTGTACATAGTTCACCAATTGGGCATTCCTGATTTGGGTGGGATTGGAGATGCCAAATAAAAAAAAAAAGTGACAATACTATGAAATTCTCATCATACATTGTGAGAAAATGCGACGTGCTTGAGCAAAACTGACACTATTTTTGGAATCGGCACCCTAAAGTTAGTAAGAAACAAGAATTGGATTTTATTCAGCAAAAAATGATGCAGTGTGGTGTAATCATACCTTTTGTCAATATGGAGCATCACTTGAGAAGAATCACCATTAGTATTCAGTTGTCACACAAATGTAATTACAGTTTTGGTTTCATAATTCCACCTGTTGTGGGGTTGTTTAGTATGTAAACGGTCTATTTGAATAAATATACTAATATATTCGTTTATTAATTAAAAAAAAAATCAAAAATCAAAAGCCACAACAGATTGAATCGTCAAACTGAATCCTTTTCATTTTTGTCAGTAAATTCAGCGAGTCACTGCTACATATTAACTCGTCCAAACCAAAAGTTTTGGGTCTAGTGACCCAGCAGTTTTGATCCACTGCACAGAAGTATGCTTTAGTGCAATCTGTGTTATGGGATACATGTCCGTAATTTGCCCTGGATGTGGTTCCTCCTCCCAGAGGAGCAGAACAATGCTGAGTGCAGTCCGGTGTCCCAGGCTGATTACCAGACGGCTCTGCCGAGCCGGGCTCGGTCCGAGTCCAAACAGAAGACAGATGCTCTAGCTGCCGGTTTAGCTCACCCGGTTAAGGCGCCGTATTTGCGGAGCAGTAGTGACTACTACGGTGCGAGCTCGATCCCCGGTCACACCTACCAGCAGCAGTCGGCAGCTCTTTCAGAACAGCACACGATTGGCTGAAGGGCAGTAGGGATGCAAATTGGGAAGGGACTGCTGGGAAGGGAAATTAAGATGCTCAGTGAGATTCTGAGCTTGCTCATGTTCGGGTATCCTCCGCCCTCATTCTGAACTTGCGATCGTTTCGACTAATTAGTGTAAAGATGCAGGGGCTGACATGCGCGTACTTTGGAAGAGAGCCGCAAACTGTCCCTCTCTCCTGAGCTGGGAATAGAGGTTTGCATACGGGCAAGAATGGATACTTTGCCACCAAATGTTTTCTACACAATATGGGGCTGGAGTGGCATTTAGCCACATCTGAATGCAGGATCTCATGATATGACCTTCACTACAAGCTATTACTTCACTTTATATTGCTGTATAAATTGTTTTTTTCTCATTACCTATATAGCCTGTTTCACCAAATGATTACTTATAAATTAAGCTGACGGTTCAAAAGTGATGCTGTTTTCTTCCTGTTTAATTCAAGATCTGATGAGAATAGAAGCCATTAAAGGACTATAATCAAATCAAATGTATTTGTGCGGTGCCTCACTTAAAGAATTGTCACAAAACACACTCCTGAGAATCCTGGGTTAAACTTTCACAAGAGCAAGCCTTGGTAACAGTGGTGTAGATAACTTTTTGTTTTAAGTTTTGTTTGAACCAGTCTCCATACTGTACTTACCTTTTTTAGATTGCGGGGTTACGCTTACACACCTGCTCCATGTACACTGCACAGTAAAAAACAAAATAGTTGAATAAACTTAAAAAAATAAGGCAACCAGCTGGAAAGCATTTCTGTGTTCAAATTCAAGTCTTAGTGGTTGCACAAGTTCATTTTTGCAAGAGCTTGGAACATGAAGTTGAGCCAACTCAAAATTCCTGCGCGGCTGGTTGCCTTATTTTTTTATGTTGTCAACTTTTTATTTTCTTTACAGTGAGTTTTCCCCGCGATGGAATGAAATGTCATGCCCTACTTTAACATTGTCTCCGTGTGAGTCAATCCACAGGTGTCAAAAAATATTATTAAAAGTTATTACTAAAATTATCACCCATGGTGGTAATGATGGTAAATGATAAATCACGTTCTGTAATTCAGTGCACATTTTTTTGCTCATTAACCACAGTTCATCGTAAAGAAAAAAAAATAGTGCCACGGGCCCTGTAGCTCACCTGACCACTCAAGGGTGTGTAAGAATCAGTTTAACTCAAACTAGTAGGGTGTGTAAGAAGCAGTTTAACTCAAACTAGTAGGGTGTGTAAGAAGCAGTTAAACTGAAACTAGTCATCAAAAACCCAGGGACTTTCTTGCATACACACTTTTGACCAGTGGCCAAAGGCAAGATATCAACTTGTTTATTACCTCCAGTGACCTTGACATTTAAAACCTGAATTGTATGTCATGTATCTTGCTACCTACTACCTACATAGCAAAATTGAGCTGAATATATGCATAAATAGCTTTCAGATGGTGATTAATGTCATTTTCAAAATGGCCACCGAAGCAGCCATATTTGAAATCGGATCGGAACGCCTTGAATAAACTTTAGTGTCCTAATGGGTAGGACGATACCTGCCAAGTTTTAGCTTCATTGGCCACGTAGTTTCGGAGAAGATGATTTTGAAATATTTCAATGCAACTCACAGGGGTTGTATAAAGTTGAAGGTCAAAGCAAGGTCAAAATACGAAATACGGAAAAAGCCGGATGATATGTGATGTATCTTGCCACCAGAGGTGGACAATTCAGTCCCCAAAAGTAAAAGTCCTTCCCGGTATTTTGTCGCAACCGTCTGGATCTCATAATTGCAGCAACCCTTCAGCCCAGAGGTTGAGCTAATTAGGGAAATCAACTGCCTGAGCTCAAAGCTGGAAGTAAAACATGGCCGGACTTTTACTTTCTGACCCCTGGAATGTCCACCTCTGCTTGCCACGTACTAACTACATAGCAAAATTCAGCTGAATATGTGCATAAATAGCTTTAAGATGGCGGCCATGTTGGAAATTGGATCGGAACGCCTTGAACAAACTTTGGTGTCCTCATGGGTAGGAAGGTACCTGTCAAGTTTCAGCTTCATAGGCCCAGTGGTTTCCGAGGAGAAGATGTTTACGGACGACGAACGACGATGACGACGAGTAACGACGACGAACGATGGACAAACAGGCCATGACATAAGCTCATCTGATTTCGTCAGGTGAGCTAAAAACTTACAAAAGTAAGGCAACCAACTGCAAAGCATTTTTGAGTTTGCCTAACTTGAGTTTTTGAAAGAACTTGGAACTTGAAGTTCAGCCAACTTATAAGTACTTGGCAGCTGGTTGCTTTAATTTTTTTTTTTTTAGTTGAGTCAACTTTTTATTTTGTATAATGTATGCAGCCTACTTCATCAAATAGTTTCTGAACTGTAAGCTTCTGGCCGATATCTGCCTCTTACCCAATGGATGCTGATATAGGCCCTGGCTCCCCTGTCACCCTGACCAGGAACAAACAGAATAGATAAGGAAACAGTTTGGTTCTAGAATCTGATGCAAGGGTACCTCATTGTATTGCATATTGGTAATTAATGATAACAAAACACAGAAGTTTAACAATTTCATGTTTTCTTACTTAATTGCTTTTCATGTTTAAAGGGATTTTTTTCCCCACCTAAACAATGTTTTCAAAAGAAATGGCTGAGCATCCAATGTAGAACAAAACCCAAACGTTCACACTGTGTTTATTCCCCCAGATCCAAAGTGATGGCATTAAAGGTGACAACATTTTTAACTGATCATTTTTCAAGACTGTGGAGAATCAATAAGCCACTAATTAGATTGCTGAGCACTGGCGTTTAAATTCTCTCAAAATGCTCTTTCCTGGGATATAAAAATAACACGAAACAGTTTGACTCATTACAATTTCCTTTGTCATTAAATTCTCCATTGTCTAATAAATGTTCTGTTTCAATGACTATGTTTCCTCAATGAGAAGCCAATTGATTATATAATTCCATCAGTCACAATTGGTCCTGCCTTAAAAAATGAAATGTCATTTTCAATATATCACTATATGAATATGTAAATTCTGTTCCTCAAGGCACACATAACTATTTCTGACTGAATGTGACTTACAGGGGTAAATAGTCCATTTCATTATGAAGAGTGAAATTAAGAAAAACAAAACTGTTAAAATTCAGGTACTGCAAACATATTTACAACAATTACTGACGCGCAGGCATTCCTCAGGATTTAAATTATGGATGAATGCATCAAGCCTCACACCAAGTAACGATATACACCGACCCGCCACAGGACCACCTGCCTATTATGGTGTTGGTCCCTCGCGCCCCAAAAACAGCTTCTTCAAACAGACGCCCGCTAGAATTCTCAGACCCAGGGTTTGCCAGCAGAACATTTCCCAGAGCATCACACCCCATCCACCAGCTTGTCCTCCTCCGTGCATCCTGATGCCATCTCTTCTCCAGGTAAATGGCCGAAGCACATGCTGTAAAAAAAAAGGGTACTCTCACTGCACCAGGCAAACCTTCTTATATTGCTCCACAGTACAGTTTCGATGCTCACGTGCCGGTTGTAGGTGCCTCTGGTGGTGGATTGTGGTCAGAATGGGCACCAGGACTGACCTGCGGCTACAAAGTGCTGTACACAGCAGGGTGCGATGCACTGTGTGTTGTGACATGCAAGTATCCTTGCATAAATACAATTGCAAGTCTCCGTAACTTGTGCTCGAGTAGCCTTTCTGCCCATTCCTCCCACATACAACATGTCAAGTTCGAGAGCCAACTGTTCACTTATCATCTAGGATCTGTCCGTGGACCTCGACTCTTGCCTCTGTTGAAAAATAATCAATTTTATTTACTTCATTTGTGAGTGGTTTGAATGTTTTGGCTCATATAGGCATTAATGTTACTTAATTCAAGACACTGATAGACCTCACACGATAGCCCACGCCAATTAAGCACTTGTGTACTCTATGTAGGACTTTACCCAATTGGGCTGCCCGTGTGGTAAGAGCATGCCTAGCTTAACTTTGCCTCATGAATTATGCATTCTGTCTTATGTTTGCATCAAAAGACTGCAGAAAAGCACGTACAAAGGAACAAATACCTTTACCGAACGCATTATCGGTGAACCTATAAAGATTTGCAAACATCCCAGCTTCTATTATGTGCCACATTAAATACGGTGGGTTCAGTTTTGCTGATTTTTCATTGTTTTGCTCATCATTGCTTATGTTGCCTGCTTGAGTGCCTCTTAGGTACAGCGTTCTAAACGTCTCCCTTCTCAAACCATCAGCCCAATAGGAATGCCCCCGCCCACCCCCCCACACACACACACACAAACACACACACATGCACACACCCTAACCCCAACACTAACCCCCCCCCCCCCCACACACACACACACACACGACCACTTCAAGACCAAATAAAAGCCCCACCACCATACCCCCCCATTACCCCACTCATGTGAGGGTTGAAAGCCATGAACACAAATTAAGAAGTAGCCTATTTACCAGTCACTTACCCGATCCAATTAAATGATAGTTCCAGGCCAGGAACGGTTCCACTGTACAGACTCTCACAAACGTATAGCGACTACCGCAAAAAAAAAAAAAAAAAATCAATTGTTAAGCCAAATAAATAATAAGAAGGCTGTGACGCCAAGCGAAGAGAAGAGTTTTTTTTTCTTTCCATTTTCTGACACATTGGAGGGTACAGCCTTTGCCCTCTGATCTGAAAAAAAATAATTAGCCCTAGCTTGAGATGTGCTCGGGGTTGACAGGGGAACATTTTTTGGGAACTTATTCTTTTTCATCAGCCTTTGACAGTTAACTTTTCGCCACAGAATGCAACTTTGGTTCGTTGAGAGAGAAAATGCTTAAGCACGCATCCAATAATGGATCGGAAATTTTGACTAAATGCCCTGATAAAAAAATTAAAAAAAACACTATATGCATCTGAGGAGCAGCTACTTATGCCTGACACGTTTTTAGTTTCACAAAGATTCGTGGCAAACATGATTCTGAACTTCTGCATAAATGCAGCAGTGAATTGTTTTCGGAAGCTAAGCAGAAGTTTTCCGGTAAAACCAGAAGAAAAACCTTCTTTTTAGAGCCACCTGGAAACTTGAGAACTGAGATGTTTATGCGCATTTCCCCTTTGAAAAGTAGATTTATAGAAAGTCTTTTCCTCCGAACCTTTGTTTTAGATAACTCCATTGCTTTCAATTACCAGAGGTCATCAGTACATCATAAAAATGTCCCGTTCCTGAACATTTTAATCATGTGCAATGTGTTTAAAGGGCTTTGAACCTGAGCGGTCTAACCCACAGAGCATTGTTTGTGAGATAATAGATAATAGATAATAAAATTTAATGATATTACTCAAAATGTTACTCACAGGCATAATTCACATCATGACCCCAGTTTTGTGTTATAAATCTTATCAACATCTTTCACAATATGATCCTAACTCTAATTTTCATTTTTTGAGGTTAGACGACTGTGGTTCTCTGCCCTTCATTTGTGGAGTAACACCTTAAAGGGTTAATGCACTGGAAATATAAATATATATCCTGAGGCAAGAAGCAACATTTTGAGCTAAAACAGTTACTGGTCATAAAATTGCCCTTGTTCATTCATGTTTAATTGCATATTTAATGTTTTTTATTGTAGAAGCCAAAGGCAAATTTCCATAGTCAAGTAGTCATGGCTGATAAAATTTGTCTAATCGAATCTAATGGAATGCAATCTAATTTTATAGACTTCTAATCTCTGACATGAAGGCCTAAGTGTCAATCCATGAATATGGAGTTGTTTGATGCTAACAGCTGTCAATATTTTCTCACTGAAAAATACTTGGTACTGCTTGCCCAGAGAATGCCGTTTGCCTCTACTGAGTTCCTTGTCCATGGAGCACAAGAACTCACACAAGACATTAATGAAAAATGAATAATCTGAGTCTATTGTAAAATGGTTTGTCCCATAAGATGATTTGAATGACATATTCAATGACAGCAACTGCACATACACTTTAGTAAGTGCATATGCTATTCAAATTCAACAGATTTAAGCACAATGTTTAAACAGTATGTGCCACACGAGAAAATTGGAAACAGAATTTCTTACTTCTATTTACAGTTGGAGAAGCATTTATGCACGAAGAATGTAAGTCATCTGTTAGGACCCAGATTAATTACAATAAGTGTCTATGGCATCCGTTATAATTGTCACTCAACGTTAAGACATACTGAGACAACACTCACGTGAACCTACACGAGCTGGAGGCGAGTCGCACTGCTATCTCTATCTGTTCATGAGGTGGTTTGTCTCATGAGTTTGGCTCTGGGTATTAGAGGAGATTGTACGGGTCTGGATTTTTCATTTCCTAAATCGTTTTTAGTCCAAGTTCTGCAATAAAGATTTTGTATCCCTTGAGTTTTTTTGCATGGAATGATGGAGAGCGGCGATAGTATTGGAAACAAACTGTGAGAGTGTTCTGTGAGCAAAGACTGATGGGAGCCAAGGTGAAGAATCATTTTTGTGGCTGAGATCTAGTTATTTCAACTGCTGTGCACTCATACCTGGCGGTGAGAGAAGATTTACTGGTAACTTTTATCCATGAATAATTGTTCTTGTTTTTAAGCACTTAACCCTTGACCTTTACATTTGGTGGGTCGACATTCTGAATCCCAAATGCAATTATTCTTGAAAAAATATATAGTTTTTCTGAATAATATTATTTGCCTCTGGAGCTGGTATGATTGCATTAATTTGTGCCAGCCTGTTATGAATATGAAAGTTTCTGGCTCAATGCAGGTCTCAGGATAAGGAAATCTCACCATTCGCAGAGGCTTCAAAGCACAACACACAGCTCCGTTCCTATTTAAACATGCATACAGATAAAGGCATTACTGGGGAAAGAAGCTTTGTGTGAATTGAATAAATTTGAAATAATGTTGAGAGCTTGCCTGCTGATCTGGAGGAGGAAAACTAAGAATGCAGAACACTGTGTTGGTGTTCCTAGCATGATAATACGCGTATGGATGTTTGATTGAATGTATATGTGCATAAGCTGTAGGTGATTAAATTAAACCGAACAATGGTGCCACAGTAGTCATAATTAGGCCCTCAAGTCGCTAGCCGGAAGGGTATTGTTTGAGCTGACATAATTATTCAGCATACAGGGGGAAAACATAAAAATAAAGAGAGTCTTTCTTTTTCTTCTTATTGAAATATTTCTGTTGCTTGGCACAGCCTCCTTCTCTCTCCTCAAAGATGTTGAACAGGACCTGCCAACAACTGCACAATTACTCAAGCCCCATTAAGGATATACTCTTTGTTTTGTTGGCAGGTGTGTCCTCTACATGCAGATGTTAATATCCCAAAGGCACACAATGCAAGCAATGGGGCGATTGTACAGAGAAGCAGTACATAAGAATAAATAATGAAGCAAACAAGGTGCAAATAAAAGGCTTTTCTTCCCTGCGGAATGTAACATACACATGAAAATGGGCCAATAGGCAATGTAAACCACAAACTCGGTAAAGAAACTATTAGAACTACTACTGTCAAAATATTTTCGCTTTATTTATATCTTCCAAGCTATAATTTCCTTCAAATTTCCAGAGATGCATGATGGAAAAAAAATAATGTGCAGTGGGGTGGACGAAATGTCAGAGGCAGCCCTGAAAAATGGTGATAATTTTCAGCCACAATTACAATCAGGTCATTCTGGTTCATTAAAATAATAATTAGTAGCCTTCATGTGCATGAAGGGGGCTTAAACAGTGGCACTTTTGCCAGATAAGTTTCCAAAGCAAGCTGCTAACAGAGTGCCAAAGAGGCCAAATGGTGGTTGTGTGAATCGTTTCGGTTGTGTCGGTGGCCAGGGGAACTACGTCAAAGATTTTGACAAAATATGTCGACCCCCCAAAAAAACAACAAATCCACAAAAGTACTGTGGCGACAAGCCAAAGCTCTCAGGCTGGGACAGACGGATACTTGGTAGGACAGTTACAAATGAATTCATAGAAATTAGTCAATCAAAAACAGTACTTCAGAAGACTCATGAGGCTGGTATTTATGGCAATGTTTACAGCAACATGTTTGTACACTGATTTTACTGCGAGCATAAAGCCCCAAAATCTATTAGCCAGGCAGCAGTCTATTTGCAAACACATGACTTGGGTACAATATTTTAAAGTATGGCATGTTTATGTGAATGGATCATCAACAGTCTGTTAATTGTTGAAAGCAGCTCCTGCAAAGACATTTAGTCTTTCTAGTTTTTTTTTTCTGTGTATTTATGTATATACACATACAGTGCTGTGAAAAAGTATTTAGCCCTTTCTCAATGTCTTCTACTTTTGCAAATCTGCCACCATTTAAAGATAATTCTAGTAAACTCAAAATGCAGCATTTAAATGATTGCTTCATGTATTGATGGTCGAGTTATTCAAAACCTATTTCATCCAAGTTAAACAACCAATTGCCCCCTAAACCTAATGACTAGTTCTGCCCCCCTTGGCAGAAATAACTGCAATCAAACATTTGCAATAATTGGCAATGAGTTTTTTATATTGCTTTTGAGGAATTTTTTCTGTATATTCTTAGCAGAATTGTTTTAATTCAGCCACATTGAAGGGTTTTTGAGCATGAACTACTGGTTAATGGTCATGTCAAAGCATCTCAGTAGGACTCCAACCTTGATTTTGACTAAGCCACTCAAAAACCTTCACTTTGCTTTTCCGTCATTCAGAGGTGGACATACTTGTGTCCTTCAGATCATTTTCTTGCATAATCCAACTACGCCTGAGCTTTAGGTCACAAACTGATGGCTGGACAATCTCAGGTAGATGTTCAGGTAGAGAGCCATTTCATGGTTCCATCCATGATGGCAAGGTGCCCAGGTCCTGAAGCAGTGAAGCAGTCGCTGACAAATACACTTCCACCATCGTGTTTAACTTTTGGTACAATGTTCATATTAAAGAATGTTGCATTAGCTTCACACCAGATGTAACGGGACCCACGTCTTCCAAAAAGTTCCACTTCTGACTCATCAGTCTGCAGAATTCTATCCCAAAAAGTCTAGAGTATGGGCATCAAGATGTTTTTCGCAAATGTGAAATGAGCCTTAGTGTTCTTTTTGGTCAGCAGTGGCTATTTTTATTTATGTATTTATTTATTTATTTATTTTTTATTTGGCATCTCCAATCCTACCCAAATCTGGAATGCCCAATTAGCAAACTATGTACACAAGCTTGCTCGTACGCAACCCCATGGTGCCATTGCAGGAGAGTGAGACAGCTCGCGGCTCTCCTGTGTAGCACCTGCCTGTTAGCTGCTGCCTCTTTCACACTCATAGTTATACATTTTGCAAGCTCTAAACAAGGGCGGAGGATACCATAACATGTGCGAGCTTAGAATTTTAGTGACGAGCACCCACCTGGCAAACAGGAGGCGCTTGAGCAACAAACAATGCTATAATTCCAAACTGGCAGTCCCTCCCAATTTTTTTTCCCCTGCAGTGTGAAGCCAGTTGTGCACCACACTGAAAAGGCTACTGGCTACTGCCAACTGGAGCTCAAACCTAGACTGTGGAGCTGACTACTGCTCCGCAAAGCGGCACATTAGCTACCCAGTGGTCTCCCAGCCTCTTTTTTATTGTGGAACAGGGAAAAATCACTATAACTGAGGCTAGTGAGAACCACATTTCTTTGGATGTTAGTCTGAATTCTTTTGCAACCTCCTGGCTGACTCTGCAATGCGCTGTTGAAGTAATTTTGGAAGGCTGGCTATTCCTGGGAAGGTTCACTACTGTTCAAAGTTTTCTCCATGTGTAGATGATGGCTCTCGCTGTGGTTTGCTGGGGTCCCAGAGCATTGGAAATGGCTTCATAAGCCTTTCCAGACTTGTATGTCGATGACTTTGTTTCTAATTTGTTCTTCAATTTCTTTAGATTGTGGCATCATGTGCCGCTTCTTTCTCCCATCACATTGCAAAACTGGCTCTGTTTAAGTGATGCTTAGATTCAATGGGACTGACAGCCATCGTGCCAGGGCAGCCCCAGCGTTAGGGGGTCAATTAGGGGGGCAATTCCCCACCCCCCCGCCTCCTTGCCCCCCCATTGGCTGTCAGAGGATTTTTTCCTGCTGAAAAAAAAATTTGGGACGAAACATACTTTGTTTTGTGTGTAAATTTGTATTAATTCATATTCAGTTAACTTAATCAGTAAAATTTAAAATGGCAGTGGATATTTTGCCGTGAACCAGTTTTATATCTTCCATTTGGCCGTGACTACTGGTACACATGCGCAGTTGTATTATTTTTGGACTAAAACAGAAATCAATGGAGTATGTTTGGCCAGCATTAGTTTAAGAACTAGGTAGCTAGCAAACAACTAATCAGGGCGTTTCCCAAAAGTGTAGTTGCTAATTATGTTATCAACTTACTTATATAGTTCGTCCTTTCACAGTCAATGAGCCTAACTACTTAAGTTGGCATCAGTGAATTCAGGAAACACATCTCAGCCTCGTCAATACATAACTGACTAGCTACACAGCTAATGCAAAATAATTGTAATGCACTGTTTTTTATTGATTTATATGCACCGCAAATGGGTAGTTGATTTTTTGGTTTGTTTGGCAATGTTAGCTGGCAACCTTTATATTCAGTGCATATTAATGCCAGCTAGCGAGCGAAATGCTCGCGGTGCAACTCCAGCTAAGTTAGTTCGCATAATAATGGCTAGACACATTTTAAATTGCATGAAATATAACGTTAGCTAGCTGGCAAGAGAGCCTTTATGCCGAATCAGGTAGCAATATTTAATGTATGTAAAGGCGAGCTAGCTAACTAAATGGCAAAGTTATAACTGTTCACTATTATCCATTGATTTCTATATGAAAGTCCAGAAATAATACAGCTGCTCATGTGTACGGAAGTCATGGCCAAATAGCCGTAGAAATGTATAAACAGTTCACGGCAAAATATCCGCTGCAATTTAAAATACTATATATATATATATATATATATATATATATATACATATATACATAAAATAATTTAATTTGTTATGCCAGATACGTCTTGGCTTGTGTCACGTGACGCGTACGTGCTGCCACAAGTGATGCGCCGACCGGTAGTTTTACGTTCACACTGCCGTCAAGGAGCCCAAGGAGATGTGTAAGCAATGGATATTTGAAAATTCTTCAGACCACCGGCACCGCCGCAAACTTTCGTGTCTGTGGATGGGGGCCGAGGGAGGGGGGCATCCTCAGCACTGCTTGCCTAGCTGTGAAAGCCACCGCACGCCACTGAATTGACCATATAGATTAAGTACAGTTAAGTATGTATGCATGTTTGTATGCGCAGGTCTGTGGGAAAATCAACACTGCCCCCCTGTGATCATCACATGCCCCCCTTACAATATGGTTGTGGTGCCGAGGCTGTGCCAGGGTGTGTCTATGGAATCCAATAATCAATGAAATGTATTTAATTGGTTGATTTAGTAACTAAGGGGACAATGACTTTTTTCACTTAAGGCCAGGTAAGGTTGGGCGGCTTTTTTCTTTTGATAAATGAAATCATCATTTAAAAAAAATCACTTTGCGTACTTAGGTTCTATTTGTGAAATATTAAAATTAGTCTGATGTAAAACCTTAAAATCAAATGCAAAAATATAAACCTTCGGATGGGGAACAAACTTTTTCACGGCATCTCAATGTGTCATTTTAAATATTTTATAATGGTTTGTTATCAAGAGTGCTACTTCAATAAAGCGTTCTTACTTTTACTTGCTATTATGGCCTGGTGATGTTCAGAGTACTGCTACAAGGGTCCTGTACTGTTTGTCAAATTTTAGAGCAGTGCAATGATAGTTACCAGTGTAGTGGGTGGTGGTGATGAGTGATATTTTATACTTTCTGCCAGTTTGTAAGTGCGGGATATCTCACTCTGTTATTACTCCTTAGGATCCAGCTTGAAAATGTCATAAGAAATAGTTGCACTCCCCTCTTTCCCCAACATAAAATTGTATCATCAATTGCATCATCAAAACTGTACTTGACAACTACCTGCCCACCAAGAGTTCTATTTTTGAGTTATGTTGCTGTTTGAAACAAATGCACTTTCCCAAAATTGGAATGAAGTAAGATGCACTAAAGTCTGTGTGCCCGCTTGTGTGTGTGTCGTTTCTGTCTGTGTGTGTGTGTGTATGTGTGTGTGTGTGTGTGTGTGTGTGTGTGTGTGTGTGTGCGTGTGCTTGTGTGTGTATGCATGTGTGCTTGTTTGTTGTGTGTATATGTGTTGTGTGTGTTATTTCTCTTTCTGTGTTTAAGTGTGTGTGTATGTGTGTGTGTTGTGTTTCTGTGTATGCATGTGTGTTACGGGTGTTCCTATCTGTGTGTGCGTGTTCGAATATGAGTGTATCTGTGGTGTGTGTGTGTATGTGTGCCCGTGTGCGTGCGTACATACATGCATATTCTTACATGTCATAAGTTTGCCACCCCCTTTTGGTCATGTGATGATCTCTCTCACTGTAATTTGAAGCTCCTTAATTAGTGCTAAATTGAAAGAGCTGTCTGGTTTGAAGGTGAGATAACCTGGCAGGTGTTGTGTGGCTTGTTTGTGAATGGCGAGAGTCTTTCTCTTATTTCCCCAGAATTTTTGCTTTACTATTTGGACGTTCTTGGTTTGCCTCTTTTTTATTTGTGTTTTTAGTTAAGGTCGTCCAGCAGTCAAAGCACTTCCTCACAAAATTCAGTGCGTTCCCACTTCTGGAGGGAGTATTGCAAAAATGTAAACTCTGCTGACCAGGCTGAACATCAGTATGAACCAAGTCAACTGATTATATGAAAACCTCAAGAAAAAGTCCCCAAACAAAAGGTGAGCACTTCATGGCCGAAGCATTTTACGTGTACACAGTGCTCAATAGACCAACCTCACTTATCAAAAGAGTCACTCACTCATTGCCACTGCACTGCAGTGAGAATATGGAATACATGTATTCTAAATGTTGTAAACAAGCTTTCAGGATGACATATGGCCAGGATAGTGCTCTTTCCTGCCTCAAAAGTGTTATGGTATAGCGGAAAAGTGAAGCAGCCTACTGGCCTGTATCCTCACACTGCAGCTGCTGGATCTCCAGACTCGCGTTTCAGCGGACAGGCGGTGAATATTAAAGACGTGTTGGGCCCCTGACCTGATTATTAATCTCTGGGTTAAGCTTCAAGTCAGGCTCTGAGCTCTGTCAGTCCTGACCAGTTCTGGGTGACCTGTCACGTCACCTACCGCCCGGAGGTCGTGAAGTTAACAGGAGCTCTAGCGGAACAAAAAATGTAAATTAAACCCACCCCCTGCCCCCCATGTTCAAAGAATCCATTCGTAGTCGTCAGTGTCAACGAGCGGCATGATAGTTCATTTTGGTATACATTACATCTGACAGCGACAGCGTCGGGTTGTCATTAGAGGATAAAGGGGTCGTGTGCCCTGCTCTTGATTATGAGCCTGTGGAACTAGGTGCGTATAATTCTACAGTGCAGGTGTTCCGGAGGGTCGCAGCGTCTTGTGGTTTTTTTTTCCAGCGTGTTCTCCGCACCTGGGGTTCATGAGATGACAGTTATCGGCTGGCCAAAAATACACGTCTTGAGAATCGGCGTTTTGTCACAGCCCTTATTCGCAGTTGAATGAAAGGGAACCACGACCACTTTGAGTAGCCTTTGCCACAAGGTTGACGGTAATTTGAAACAACATTGTCACTAAAATAGCGGATACATTTGAATTGTTGTGCATTGAATAGGGGGCATGGCAGCTAGTACTCTTGTACTAGGAGTGCATTTGGTCTGCCCTTCCAAGCAACAGTAAGCTAGTTTATCCCTTAGAAGAGGAAGTTTATTTCGTTAATTTTTTCACTGTCTGAATAATACGTGTTTCCAAATGTTTTTTCAACATTTCATGTTAGTTTCCTCGACCCCAATTTCTCTCTGTCATCTGCATTGATTGTTAGCATTTAAATCTTGTGTAAAGATTATTCTAATTACATGCGTGGCTATACACTTGAGCCGAGGTAAACATTTCATCGGCCCAAATATAAAAGTCTGGTCAAGTTACACTTCCATCCATGAGCGAGTCAACTGATTTCTCCAGCAGAAGCGTTGCTCTAATTACCTGTTCCTAAAATCACAGTCTTCGAGGCCCAAGAACTGCAGGATTTTCTCCCTCTCTTTACCCGGGAGTCAGGGGTGAATCTAGTCTAGCCAATTAGTATTGTTATTTGTTTAGGTAATTACGCTGATGAAATAAAACCAGTGCTGCATTTGGATTCAAGATCCAAATTTGAGGATCCCAGCTCCAAATTGTTAAACACAGAAGTAAGAGCAAAATACTGTGGGAGATATTTAGTGACCTGGGATTGTCTGTCTCTGAAAGGGTTAATAGAACTCTGAGGGAGAGAAAGTTGTCAGAGTAGTTAGAAGTAACTCATAGCTCCTAAAAGGGTTCCTTTTTATGCGCATATCTCAATCGCTTACACCCCTAACCCGGTTGATTATGAAGTCCTCTCATCAGAGGGGTCTGTAGTTTAGTCTCTGACTAAACACCCCTTATCAAACCTCCCTTTTATTACTTCCATTACCTCTACAGCACTGACTGATTTGTCAGACATCACATCCACTCCAATCACGGTGAAAGACTCCCTGCCATTCAGACACACACACACACACACACACACAAAGCATTCAAATTGAATAGCGCCCGATACCAGTTCACTGCTGTGATCTTCGGTCTATCACACAATAGGAAATAGGGTGATATCATTATGCCTCAGCCCGAACCAAGAACTGTGGGATACTGAATGCATTATGAAAGAAACAGAGAGGAAAAATGAGTGAATATTCTGAATATTCTGGAGGGCTTTGCCTGCTGTCCTGCTATTCAAATCACAGTCTTCAAGGGCTAAGAACTGATCGTTTTCCACCATTCGTTTGCCTGGGAGCCCGGTATGATAGCCTGGCCAATCAACAGAACTAATATTATCAATGAAGGAAACGGAGAGTCAATAAAACCGTGGCAGATATTTGATTTGAAGGCCAGATTGGACTACCACTAGCCAATTGCATATTCATTTATTTCAGGCCAGGGGTGTCCAATCCTGTTCTTGGAAATCTACCATCATGCTTATTTTCATATCAACCCCAATGTGGCACACACATTCAAACAGACAATGGCTCACACGCTCACTGGCTGTTGAGTGAGATATGCTAGCTGGAGTGAAAGGATATGTGCGGGTGCACGTAAAAGTGTGCCCTGTGCTGCCATCAGCCAATCAAATTCCTGCGTTTGCAGCTACATTTTGATTGTGCCGATCCACATGTTTTGTTTCTTTGTGCCATTGTGCTGTGTGATTTGGTGTCTTTTTTTTTAATTTCCGCTATCTGCTCAGGGGGGTGGGGGGTGGGGTGGAGGGGGGTGTACTGTGAAGTGAGGCTAGTAGGATAGCGAGGAATATTGAGCTTAAAGTCGATATGTTCAATGTCACGAAGGAAACAAATTTTCTTTGATTGTGAGTTTAAGGTCCGTCGAGTCAGCTCACATAAAGAGAGCCTGGCTAATTTTGAACCTGCTTTGTAATATGCCCCTCTGGTCTGTACAGCACTCTGGCCAATGTAGGTTGTTTCAAATGTGCTTTTTAAATAAGATTGACTGACTGACTGACTGACTGACTGACAAAACTGGGCCAGGCCAAGGTGGCATACTTCACTATCAAGCCTACCAAAGAACATGGCCCAGCTGAAACAAAAGTTAATCAGATGTCTACCTTTTTAAAATCACCAGCAACACAATATCAAAAACAGGCCACATTCCCGCAAAACTTTGCACCGAAGTCGATACATTTTCGCCAGAACCAAACAAAAAAAAATCGCACAGCTTGTAACAAACCCATAGACCAACCAAATGAGTTTTCAGTTGTGTGTTGCTGGTTATTTGAAAAGGGTAGACATCCGGCAATCTTTTGTTACAGTTTGGCCATTTTCTTTGGTAGGCCTGACTATGGAGGGGCAGCATGCAATTTGAAAATCAAGGTGGCAAAGGCACAAATGGCTGTGATTTTGTGCGGCTGATCCAAAAGCAAAACAAAGCATCATTTCACTTAGAGGAGTGGCTCTGAACCCCCCTCCCTTTGTCAGATCATATTTAGATGTCACTTTCCGCTGATAGGTCCGAGCGTTGTTAGCTTCCCATAAGCTTGAGCATAACCTGCTCAGGTTAGTTTCATGGCTGAAGTTACCATGGTGATATAACTCCCTAGAAGAAAACCACCATCAAGCTCTAGGAAATTTGTTTCCAGCTTAACTCTTCAGCCAGGGGTTCTCAACCTTATCCACAAAGGGCCAATGTGGGTGCAGGCTTTCAATCTAGCCCTGCAGTTACACATCTGATTCTACTAATCAACCTCCTGAGTCCTTGCTCAAGACCTTGATTAGTAGAATCAGGTGTGTAACATTAGGCTGTAACGAAAGCCTGCACCCACACTGCCCTTTTCTGGGTTAGGTTGAGGACTCCCTGCTCCAAGCTATCCAAGCTAAGCAAGAAACTGAGCTCCCAGCAACAGGCCTTGGCAGTGAAAATCATTCAGTCTCCTTCTGCTGACAGCCAGAGAGCAGAATCCTTTGTTAGCATTTCCTGCGGCTATATGTGAGTAAACCCATTGGGAAGCCATCACAAAGAATATCTAATTACGCCTTTCATTAAATCAGCTTGTCCAGCATGCATCTTCTGGGCCAGCGCCGGAGGGAGAGCAACAGGAGGAGGAGAGATAAAGGCTGGATGAATAACGTTTCTGATCGCGGGGAAACCCGCTCGTGCACTCAGATAGACACATGCACACTCATATAATCGCACTAACACCTATATACAGACGTACCCACAGTAACGACCGCATATACATATCCACACTCACATACACGCATCCACGCTCACATGCACACAGTAACACCCGTGTACAAACGTACACACTTGTATACACACAGTAACAACCACATATACACATCCACACTTGCATAAACAGAGCCACACTGACAAACTCAAATCCACACTGATGTACGCGCATCTACCCTCACTTGCGCACATTCACTCTCACGTAAACACACATACACACATCCACACTCATATACACGCATACGCACTCACATACACACATCCACACTCATATACACACTCACAGACACGGCGCTCGGTATACGCTTATCACGCACTGCGCGTAGGGCACCAACTGCCTGGGGGGCACCAAAAAAATCAAGCCCATAAAAAAAAAAACAATATTACAGTATTTATTAATATTTAAAATAAAAGTTTGTAAAGCATGTTAATAAATATAAGTAATACAAAAATAACGTAGGCTTATTTACGCGAAAAAAGATTAATCTCCTGTGCGGCCCTCTCATCGGTCTACCTTTGGTGCCCCCACCCCATTCCCAAGTAGTTTGCTCCATTATGCTTCAATCGCAAATTTGGCAGAAGTTTATTCCGGAGATCTGGACATGTCATCGAAAAGGCATCAAGAGTCGGGGGTGGAAAAGACAAAAAAAAAACTGCGAGATGATGCTCGCGCGTCACTTGCAGGTAAGACGATGTTTTAATTAACAATTATTTATTTTGTAACAGCTACCTTTACATGACCACAATAATCCAATAACTGGGAATAATGGGGTAATGGAAATAATCTGATTTGACGCGTTTACATGTACTTCAGTAATGCGATAATCGGAAAAACCTGGTTTACGTGGTTCAGTCAATAGTTCGATTTCTTTCCAAGTACATGACGTAAAACTATTGGTCTCAGCATAGGCCTTCTCCACTCCTACCAAAAACCCGTGCTTGCTGGATGTGCGTTAGGAGTAAGGAGTGGTAGGAGAGAGTGGTGCTCAATGAATTTTCAGATGCAAAATGGAGAGAGAATTTCAGGATGTCTCGGGGAGCATTCGTGAAACTGTGTGATCAGATGAAGGATGTCATGAGCCCAGAAGAGATGACCGCTGTACCTCTGGAAATGCGAGTGGCGATTGCGTTATACGAGCTCGCTAGCTGCGGAGAGTATAGGCTGATAGCGAATCAGTTTTGTTTCCATAAAGCGTCTCAAGTTAGCTACATCCGTTTTTCCATTTGTACACATTCGCAGATAAAGAACGAAAGAAATCGGATTAACCGTATACATGGGCCTGTCACATTTTCCTCAGCTGAGCGAAGCTTCTCCAAACTTAAGCTCATTAAAACATACCTGCGCTCATCAATGGGCCAGGAGCGTTTAAGTGGTCTGGCTGTCATCAGCATCAATGGGGAAATTGCTCAGAATGTGTCATATGATGACCTAATAGCTGATTTCGCAGCCCGGAAATTCAGACGTGTGCCTCTGTAGGGCCTCTAACAACTGGTGCTTGCATTTTAAAATTTGTATTTAAAGTTCCTTACTCAGAACTGTGTTTACAGTTAAAAGCAGATGTTTGTTTGTTAATAGTCGTGGCATTTATTTATTTTTTTTAATTTAGATTATTTATTTTTATTTATTCGAGTATTTGGTGACATTGTCACTGTTTTATAAAGACTTAATTATTATTTATCTCTTTATTATTATTGTTATTATTTATCTCTATCCCAGTTTTTGAACAATTAATATTAACAACTTAATTTGTAAAATAAAGCAAAACTGACAAATACTCAGATATTGTTCATTTCTGTCAGGGGTGGGGTTGGGTGGGTGGGTATGTGGCAGGGGAAGGGGGGGCACCACAAAGCATTTATGCTTAGGGCACCAAAATGGCTAGCGCCGGCCCTGCACACTCACATACACACATCCACACTCGCATACACACAACCACACACACACACACACACACACACACATTCACATTCACATCCCAACTTCATTTGGAATTGGGGTTTGTACAAACACAATAAAACCCATATACACACTCACATAGGCACAGTCGTGCTCACATACACATATTCGCACTCACAAACACACACCCATGCTCACATACACACGATACCCGCAAACACACGTCCACGCTTACATACCCTCATCGCATCTGCACTCACATACATACAATAACACCCACATACACTCGTGCACACACAAACAGTACACACATCTACACCCTCATACACTCATGCACACACGCATACACACGTTCAAACCCACTCATGGCTGCATACACACGCACAGAAGAATGTAAAGAGTTAAGCTGCTAATACTTATTGTAATCAACTTCTGCACACTATGTGCAGTACATATTGATCTCGTATTCACACTGTCAGACTAGACATTGGATGTCTTGCCCCGGAGATACTGACACACACACAAACACACATGCCTGCGCATATGTAAAAAATGTGTACACTCGTATAGTGCATGTGACACACATTCACACCATCTCCTTCACATTGAAGTGTTCTGTATGTAAACAGGTAGAAACAGACACACTCCCACAAGAATATATACAGCGTACACAAATGTGAATTCATACACGCATACATGCACAATCACAATGCAAAAACCCATTCTCTTGGTGGAGCATGTCTGTTCAGCTGTAGCATTGCAACACTTCCTGTCAGAGCCTTTTAGCCTATTCGGAGTTAACCACGTCTACCATGATTTACTGAGCTTTTTATGATAAATAACTAATGAACGATAATAATGGCCCAAGCCATTAAACTGCACCTGTATATCAATCAATGGACTACATTTCACAGAGTGCTCCGCCAAGGCTGTTTCATAAACCTGCCTAATTTTTCTCTATATTCCAGATATTCGGCAGTGTTCAATCCAACTTTTAAAATTCTATGAAAATATCAGCTGACTTTGTGAACCTTGCTCAGGATTTTGATCGCATTACTGCAATACAAACTTCCATGGGAAACTTTTTCATGAGCATACTTAAGCTGGCTGCGTGCACTTGCACATACAAAATAAGAGTGCTGTGAGTTTGTTTTTACAAAAGTCTATTCGCAGGATACATGCACAGTTGCATGAAAAGGTATCACTATATTGGCAATAAAATTCAGTGTTAAGGACTGTTAATTTCCAGAAAAAAAAATGTATATTTCCAAAATAGTAACACAAGGCCCCTGCCAATCATCTATCAAGATTTCAGCAGTCCCCTTACCCTATCTTACCCCGACTCATCTGCCCCCCCAACACACACGGGCACACACACACACACACACACACATCCCAAAGCTACTCCACGGAAAAACACCTGAGTTAATCAGAATGAAGACCCACAATGTCCCAGAGATGGCTGGCTTGGCCGCCGTTCAGTTAGAGCAAATTCCATGTTTTATTGCCCGGAATGATGAGGCCCCAATGCCTCGTGCAACTGGGCTGGATGCCGAGGCTCTCGGGGGCCAACGCTCCAGTCACGCCGCAGCTGTTGCCCACCGTTCGGGCTCCCGAACAGAGGCACACCTGCGTGTTGAGACACCCTGTGGCATTTAGATAAGAAGCCTTTTGATCCTCGCCGCTTATTAATCGAAGCCAAGGCTATTTGTAGACAGCGGCTCGGCGCAAATGCGCCCCTTTAACCATACAGTAGCATGGCGAGAATGACATTCTTCATACACACGCTGACATGCGATGACGGATCGGTGACCTGATCCTCGTGCATTACCAGCCGTTGGCCCAGTGCATTCTGGGATAGGCTCCAGCAGCCACATGCAGCCCTGAGCAGGAATGAATTGGTTTGATAATGGATGAATGAATGGATGGATGAGGAGTGAAAATGGGTCTGCTTGACATATTTCACTGGATGTAATGTATTGGCCTGTCTCTTTTGGTGTTTGTGGACCATTTGTATGTCTACATTTAATGCTGAGCAATGACACCTCCATCGCCCCAAAGAGACTAACAAATGGGGGAAATCTGCAGCCTTGTCTGCCCTCGAATCGATGTAGGGAAATTAATGTGTCAGCAAACAAGTATTTGGGTCTTTAAGCGAATGGCCAGAACTTTCTCGTCAGTGAAGGGGGGGGGGGGGCCTGAAACGAATAAATAAAAAGTACATATTGAATTAAATCACAAACTTTTTTAAATTCTTGGCCGGAGCCGAATGCAGCAAATATGCCAGCAAGAGTTGTGAGAAGTTTTATTTTGATGGGACGAGTTCAAATTAAAACTAGTTAACGAAATTAAACCGCTTGGATTCAATCACCCGCGAACAGTTTTCGCTTCATTTCCACTCTTATCTGTGTGATGCCTTTTGCTAAACTCAGAGGATGTTCTTCACTTTAAGTGCGTGAAACAGAAGTTTCCGTCTTTGCATTGCAGTGCCCGCTAAAATGAGCTCATTAATTCCAACTGCTTCCTCGCATCATCCGACAGGATGATTTTGGTAACTGCAACGGAGGAGGATCAATGTATCTTTATCACTGTTCCATTGTAGACTTAAGTACCGGGACAGACGCTTAGATTGTACTCAGTGTATAAACAGGAAGAGCAATAATGAATATTGATGTCCTGGGCATTAAAAGAAACTTTATGCATGCGCAGTGATTTTATATATCGACCGAGTGCTCACGCTGCCAGTTTGATTGATTGATCGTTCGTGACCAACCTTAAAATGGACGCCGTATCCTTCAGCCTGACGTAACACCTTAGTGTTAGTGGGAGGCGTGAGGATTAGGAGATATCACGATTTAACTCTTTAAGGTGTGAAATGATGAATATGCGACTAAAATCTTCGCACCTGTCAGTTTTGGTCTAACAATCACCATTGTTCAGAGAATGCAGTGGAGTTACAGAACGCTGATTCAGAAGTCAGGAAAAGGGTTTTTAAAAAGGATTAGTAGGCCGCATTTCTCATCAAATTGTACCATATACAATAGCAAATATTCTATACTTTCAGAGAGTCATTCTCGTTGTCGTAGCTGTCGTTGTTTTTGATTAGCTTTTCAGGAGTCAGTTTTTACTGCGACTGTGTCAACAACACACGGTGCGTGGGTGACAGCCCAGTGTAATGTGATTGGAAGGAAGTCCTCATAAAAAGGCAGTTTTGAATGTTTGTCTTTAATATTATTTGCATACAAAGACTACTCCAGGCTTTAGGTCACTGTATGGAATAGCTGAAATAAAGTCTGATCATTCTCTGCCTCTCAACAATTATTTCAAGATAAGGGGACCTCGAAAATACGAAAAGATGTCTGAATGGAAACCAGAACACAACATTTGTGAGTTGCCGTGTCCCACAGAAGGTGCTGCATTCACAGTTTAATCAAGAACATTGGGAAAACTCAGAGAACCAAGTCAAAGAAGGGACCCAAACGACCCGCAACAAATGAGGTGCTGAAAGGATTAAATGATTCCAGGCAAGCGAGCCAGCAGTTTGCATGCACGACGACGAGTCCCGCCACCCATGAAGAATTCATAAGTTTGGCATCAGGGACGACCACATTTGACACACCGCCTCGCAAGCAATACCCCCATTTCCCACCTGCAACGTTATTTGAGAAACTGTGACCCGTGCTCGCAGTTTTATTGGATTACGGCTTGTAGCACGGCTGGAGGAGGCAGCAGTGTCTACTCGTTTGGAAGAGACGCGCGATTCATTCCGCTTCCAAATGAAAATTGGGTGCGCAATTACAGCTAAATGATTGATATGACGTGAGGCGTCGCTTGGACGGCTGTGGCAATCGGTCCTGGTCCAGCGATAATTAAGGCTACCTGCTTCAGCTTCCATACCAAGGGGCTGGGAGATCAATTTTAATATTCAACAGAGGAAAACTAAAAACTGCACTCCCCGAGATCGATCGTTTCACTGTTAGCCATTTTTATTATGCTTTTGTAATCATTCCTAATACTTTCTTGATTAAACATTAAAGACTGGCACCGGCTAACGTTCTTTGGCTAATGGTTTAATTCCGAGACTGTGCATTTAGCTTACAGCATGGTATGTCTTATGGCACTCGCTATATTTCTTTAAGTTAGGGGTCCTTCGAACCAAAAGGGGAGATGATAGGCTTATTTCAATTTCTTATTTCCCACGACCTAGATTTTTTAATCTCGAAGCTTTGCCCATAGGGAGCACAAAAGATAAAATAGAACCAGATGGGCTCTCAGTAGAGTGCATAATGCTATATGTGCCATCAGTTTTGACCTTATCTGCAGTGCGGACCTGGACCTTTGAAAATGTAATCACCTCTTACTGTTGTGAGACACAACTTTGCCACAAAGTTTTATCAAAGTCGTTCCAGAATGCTTTTTTTTTTTCTTTAACCCTGCTTACAAACGGACAGACACACCGACAGATAAACATGGGCCAATACATTCCCTCTTCCAACTTCGAGGAGGTAAAAATCAATAAAGACAGGGGGATCAAAGAAGAGTAAATTATCCAAATTGAATGTCAACTTTCATTGAAACCTAATTTCGAAGTGACATTAGTTTACAGCCACAGTCCAAAAAATGAAAAGTTAGAAATGTTAGATTTACTTAATAATGTTATGAGAACTGGTTAACCCTTTAAGGCCTAATGCAAAAATCCCAGCAGAGAATCATGCTGCCATGTTTACCATAGTAACCTGTATGTGGGCTGAAGCACAGCTTCTCAGCTTTCACGAACAGTTGGAATTTTTTCGATTCTGCAAAACTTATAGTAATTACGGTACTTTCAAAATTACACGCAAACTTGTGTCGGCGACGACACGCTAGCCTTAAAAGGGTTAAGTACATTCCACTCAATGCAATTAATTTAACTGAAAAAAATGTTAGAAGTCAAATAAAGGTTACGCAAAGCAATTGCGTGGAACCAGCCAACATAACATTAAGTAAATAACATACAAATAAGATACAACCTTTGATACAACCAATAGGAATGTTTCTTAAACTGTGGGGGGAGCATTTCCTAGATTAGCCTAAGTAACAGTGGCTGTTTCCTCACATGAAACTAAGCTTCAGTGTTCAGTGTACTGTATGCTTCCAACCCAGATATGTTCAGCAGGCCTGATCCACCCCTAATTTCTGGCAGAATTAGTTTTTTTTTTTTTTTTCATTTGAATTAGTTTTTCAGCTTACTTTCTCAGACTGAACACAGACTGAATTCCATGTGACACAAATTTATGCAAATTAAAATGCATGAATATGAATATAACTTATTCCCTGCAGAATGGCGTACTTGCTATAGCTGGAGGGGAGTGATTTGCTGTTTATGTAATTGCCTACATGTCGGAATAAGGGCCAGAAGTGTTTTCGACAATTTTAGCGAAAATACAGTGAGCAAAAGGGCCAGAGTACATACAGAAGTGGTTATTTTGTCAAATTTATCAAAATATGGAGAGAGCATGCAAATTTTGGCTTCTGATTATAATTAACGGGAGCATAGATGGGCAGAGATGCTTCCATTTTAATGATGTGCTCTGACAAGCTGAAACAAAATGCCGTCAGCCAAATGAAATCAAAACCACAGCCAGCTACCTAATCACCTATTGCCGGCCTTGTTCTTAGGGTCACCATCAGGGCACAAGGATTCCTTTGGCTATTTAAAAGGTCACCTCATTATTTATAATTACTATTTTTCTGAGGCAGAAGCAACTTACAGGTGCAGCTTAGATTTCACGGCGCATCCAATTAAATATTTTCAGAATTCATTGGCCGCACACGGCGTAAACCAACAAATGTACATCACTTAATTTTAGACAGTGTCCAAGAGAAGTAATTTTACACATTACAAATAAAGGTCACGACACCGTGTGCAAAACTACTTTGTTGTCTGAGCATGTTTCTGAGGCTTTTTTGTTTTGTTCATTTGTATCTTTTCGTGTGGCGGAATGAAAATCAACTTCAAAAATTGCAGCTTGCTTGGTGTGATCGCTTGCTAATGCTACAAGTCACACTGGGGTTTTATTAAAAAGAGGCAGAAACCAGTTAAATTTGCAGTGGCAACCTCCCACACCGATCCAGAGTTAAGGACTTTCATGAAGGACACAGCATATACCATTTTGCCAGCCATTTTACCACCGATAAATAAGCCATGGATAGTTGTTTCTAAACTTATGCCGTCGAGCAAATTTCTGTGAAAATGACTGTGTAAGTAGTTCTCAGGAGAAGTGAAGAAACAGTTTTGTTTTTAACGGTGTTTGACTGCTGCTATTGTACGATAGATATCTCTCATATGCAGTGAGGAGCGTATCAGCAGTATAACAAAGACGCTCTGTGGTGACAGGTGTCTAGGTTAAGCAGGCTATTACCAAAGGCCTGCCGCCTCTCCGTAGTGGATACAACCTCTCTGAGTCGTTATTTCTGCCGAGTAAGCACATGCACAATTTCTTAATGCCTCGTAAAAACGTAACTTATCACTTCACATGATCAAACTGTAATTATTTTAGAGGGATCACTAAGCACAATGTAAGGAATGCGGGGGAGTGATCATCCGTGTGTGCATAATGTGTTAATTAAATCTAGGGACAGAATCTATAATCATGAATGAGCACAAAGTATGGAGAGCAGAGAGCCATGTTCCTTTGGCATAAAGCACGGCTTGCAGGAGCGGTGGAACACTGAATTAATAATGTAACGATTAAACAATATTATTATTAATGACACGGCGAGTATCATTCACTATAATCTCTCGCAAAATACACAGACAAATTAAATTGATGTTGACAATCAATAACCGCAAGTCTTCTTCCCAGCCACTAAAAGTACCCTCCATCTTTTCTCATATTCCAGGTGAAATCTTGTCCAGACATGTACTATAAATCACGATCCATTTTTTACGGTTAATTGTCCAAACGTGATAAACTAATATTGGAGATCGGATGCGCTTCCCTTGCTTCAAAACAACTAAAACCAAAAGGGAGAGTTTTTTTCATGGCTCGGTCTCTGCTGATGCCGATCAATCTTCATGCATCATCAGTCTGTCTGTTGTCACAGTTGCTATGGTTCTTATGGAAAGCTAGTTGAGTAAAACTGAAACCCCTGATAAAATACTAAAAAATAGTTGGGTAGGTTGTTCTGGTCATCAGCTGTAAAGGCCTCAGGTCGAAGGGGGGAATAAGCCTGTCGAAGGCCCTGCGCTCTGCTGTATGGGCTGTTGATGATCAGACGTCAGTTATGGAGCGCGAGGCTCGTGGGTCAGAGCCCTGCACATGAATGACTGAAGGCGAAGCGCGTTCTCCGCTCTCCGCTCGGGGGGGGCGTACGCCTCAGCTGTCCGCGATTTGTCATCCCGTAAGCGATCCGACGCTCTGACAACTTTCCGGGCTCTTCTGCGGAAACATACTTCACAGGCCTGTCCCTGCAACTCTCCCGTAACTCGCCGAAATGCCACGGAAACAAGACCGCGCTGTCTGAGAGAGACGAGAGCGAAGAGCCAAGGAGTCACGTACTCTCCCTCTTGCATGTCTTTTCTCTTCTTCAGATCTTGATAATGAGGGGAAACCGGGGGGAAAAAGGGAGTATTAGGATCTTTACGGCTCTATTTATTTTGAAAGAAATATCTTTCTCTTTTTTTTGATAGCATTACTTGGTGGGAACACAGTGGCTGCTTTGAATCAAAGATTGAATAATACTAAAGAACTTGTTTGAAACTGTATCTTTTGAGAAAGGGAAAGAGAGTTTAATCCTGAACTTTAAAGGTAGAGAGGAGGGGAACGTTAAGTCAGCCGCTTTCATGACGAATTTTCAACATTTTCAGCTCTTTCCAATATCTTTACGCCTTCTTCATTCTGTGTTACTAGTCACAGCAATTTGTGAGATTATTGGCTCAAGCATATGCGCAAACTGGGGCTTTCTGCCAGTACATTTCATACTTGTCATTTTATATATCTCCTCCGTGATTTATAGATGTCCCAAATGCGTGCGCTTTCATCGCGAATAACATTTGGTTTGAAGAATGATCAGAGTGATGTCTGCACAACATCAGATGGTGGAAAAGACAGCCAAAGCCTTTGAGATAACTGAGATCAGGTGTTATCATCACACTGCGCGTGGCTTTTTAAAAGGGCACACATCACCACACGGAACACGCACAGTTTATTTGTCATTCACCCAATCCCATTTCAAATATTTAGTCCTCTGATGATGTAATATAAAGTTTATTTATGATTATTATTGTTCATTGGATTTTTAATTATCCTATAATAATCACATTTTGAAACTCTAAAAACTCTTTAAATATTTTGGTGATAATAATTCTTTGGCGGTTTTACAATCTTACAAAAAAATTTAAAAGTTTTGGATTGTTAACTAACAAAATTCTGCGCAAAAATAAGCTGTACACCTCATTGCAATCTTGTGAGAATAGCAATGTGCTGAAACATCTGCCCATGCTCCCTATTAAAGTTGCTTCTTTTTGGTAAGACTTTTTTGTCTTTTTTATTCAGAGTGCGCATCAATCACTCCATTCTTCTTTCATTCACTGGTTTTGCGCACCTGAAGAAAAGAGTTCACATCTTGAGCGCAACAATATTTTTTCATTTTGAACTCTTTTAACGTTGAAAGAAAAGTGGAATTTTCATGGTGTACGTGTGTTTCACCTTCAACCATTCTCCCCAAATGTCTTCACCATGCATTCATGCTCAGTAACTATACATTCAGTGCATATTTTTTAATTAAGAGAACTGACCGATTGATTTGATTAATATATTTGGCAAAGTCAACTGTGAAGTATCCCTCGACTTATTTCGAGGATACAGAGTCCATCCCTTGTTAAGTGTGTGAATAGAGAAATTAAGTGTGTGAAGAGAAATAACACCCTTGTGAGGGAATGCGGCGTGTGGGTCGGGGCGCGATCGAGACAAGGCCACCTTCAAACGCACCATCCCCACTGTTTCATGGGCCCGCAGTAACGGGCAGTTAATATCAGCGGCGGCACCTGTTTGTGAGTTTACAGTCGGCTCGTTTTTGCAGATAAAAATTAATGACTTTCCCCGGGCCGCTTTGCCACTCCAGCGCGTGCGACGGCGACGAACTCGGAGCTGTCCGCGAGATCCCAAACGAAGCTGTTTTTCAATTAACATTTTCATTAGGGGCTTTGGAGGGATGGGGGAGAGGGGTGGGGCTATAAACAAGGGGCAACATAGGCTCATTCGAGCAAGGAGACTGTGAGGACGCCATGGTTACCCCACCACCACCACCCCCCTGCTCCACCCCCTCTGCCAGACAGGCTGCAATGTACCTGGGCTCATGAGAGACACTGAGCACTCTCCGGGACCATGACTTCTTTTATCCTCCTCCAGCTGGTCTCATAGTTTATCATCCCCAGGGATTTGGAGAGGCTATATATACTCTCAGAAAAAAATGGTCTGCAGCTGGTCCCCATAGAGGAACCCTTTATACGTCTTTATCAAACTCTCATAGGGGTTGAGTGGGAGAGCTTCCAGACAAAGAATAATTTTGCCCTACAAACCCTTGATCCAGAACAGGGCCTATCGCTTAGAACGAAGAGAAACTGACACTAAGTAGTTCAACTCGGCATCATAAGTCACCACAGTAGTTTAGAGAGTGACTCTTCTGATGTAAGAAACTCAGGATTTAGCCAGAAGTTGCTTCACTCTCCTACTTAGTCTGCTAAGTGGTATATATTTATTTTGATGTTGGCTTCCATGGGACACGGTGGCACAATAGTTGACTTGGGATTGAAAGGTCCTGAGTTTGAGTACTTGCCTCAGCTTTCGCGGTGTGTTCTAGGGCAAAAACACTTCTCTCCGACCGTGCCTCACTGCTCACAGGTGAGTAATGGGGCACTGGAAAACTGTTAGGGAAACCTGACTAAGATTTCGAGGTGACCTACAATGGACTTGCTTCCATTCAGGGGGAGTAGCAATACTCATAGTTGCTTCATGCTACAGAAACAGGATTAAAGCACCGGCCTGGTGAGCCACTTAGCTCAGGACAGACTTTGCTTTTGCTCGGGTTTCCTGTGGAATCATTCTTTCTCCTGGATCCTTTTTTTTGGCTGGGGGATGTGTTTGTACGTCAGGGCAGCCCAAAGTAGAGCCCAGGGGCCAAATTTGGCCCTTGACAACATTATTCCTGGCCTTCCAGGGGATTCCAGAGTGCTATATTGCATTATATTACAAACGTAGTCTACTTCGATGCAATCTAGTTCAAAACAAAATGTTCTAAGCATCGAGACAGATTTTTAAAGAAATAGAATCTTAAAACATGTCCACATGTCCCTGGTATTAATCTATCATCTACTTGTCTTTCTGTGAGATTATCAATGACCATTTGCATTCTTTGGCATAAGGCCCATGATTTATGCAATGGTTTGGGCTTTGGCTCACTACAGTAAAAAGTTTGGGCAGCCGTACACTAAGTAAATTAAGACAAGTTTCTGTAAGGGTCACTCCAGCAGCCACAGTGGTTTAATTGTATTCTATGTGCCATTTGGCGGCTCTATGAAAGGTATGATATTCAATAAACCGTCACTTTCAATATGCTGTTCTGTGTGGTGTTCAAATGAACTGTAAGGCATTCAGAGAGAGGAAAACTGATTTTAATTGTGGCACTAAAGTCATTGATATTATGGTATGTTTTTTCACGTCTGATTCTAGCAAGCTGCATCTTTACCCCTCTCCCAGTTATTAAACCACACATCAAATCCTGCATATGTATATTTCTGTTAATGTGAGCTAAAACTGCACGGAACGTTAAAGTTTTATACATTGCAATTAATGGGAGTTATCCACTTTTCAGTCATTCGAATCAGCCCAATGAGACGAGGTGCCCTTGGGAGTCAATGCTAAATGTCAGATGCTTTACCTGAGACTCATTATAACATCCCTTGTTTAACTGTAGCCTATTAAAAGTGAAGCTGCTGTGATTGCCAAAGAACACATCCAGTATCCTGTACTGTCAAACACCCATCTCATATGTTAGATCCGATGGTCGTACTATTTCTACAAGATGCTGGATCACAAATATGTGATTAGAATGTTCCTCACTGACCACACTAATGCTGACATCAGAATCGCACCAGGGGCATGTTCAAGGTCGCAGGGTTTAGCGAGAGAACACACGCTAATGGTCTCACCTTGCCTTTCAAGATGTCATCTACTTCTGCACAGCTTGTTTTTGATAGAATTTGATGCAAACCCTCGTTGGCAGGCATATTGGGAACCATGCAAGAACTCGATAAAAATACAGGAATCTTCTCTCGGGAGATTTAGGAGGAATCTTGAACATGACCTGGTAATAGAGTGCAGCAAAATGAGTTTGAGAACATGACTTAGAATTTAAAATTTTTTAAAAATCAGTAAAGCCTGGTCTTCAAATGGTCAAGGATTATCAATTAAAATACACGGAAATTAATGGGACAGGAATGGGGGGAAGAAATGTTTCATCAGACAACGGGCCAGAGCAGGCATCAGGAGCAGGACATGTTAACTGTTCTGGCTCTGCCTGAATTTCTATTCTATCTTCTAAGCCCTTGACTGGAGCAGAGAGCCAGGTCTTGCCAAAGGCGGGAGACGAGGCCAAAGGGGCACTCAATCTCGTTAAGTGCTAATCGGTTTGAGGTCAAAGTTCGTGACGCCGCGGCACTTGACACAGTCAACCCCAGGGCGCCGCACCTCGCACCAGCAGAACCAGAGCGCGAGGAGATTCTTTCACCTGCAACAAAACTAGGAAGGCCAATCACACCTATAGCCAGAAAGCTGCGCATGTTCTTTTAAGCAGGGATGATCAAATATGGCCCTCAAATCCACATCCAGCTGTGGTTCTCCCAGGTAATTAATGGAACAATTGGTGCCACTGATTAGCCGGGCTGAGTTCACGCCTGACTCCCAGGTGAATGAAGGATATGACTCTAGCAGGGTCTCGAGGACCTTTGCTTGACAATCCCAGACCTAAAGTGTGTCCAAAACATAACCGAAGAGCTGAGAGTAAGAATAAAATCACATTAATTGATGTGAACTAATTCATTCCTCCCACCTTATGTGATTGGTTGTGTTTTCTTTGACACAGCCAGTGTCAACAAAACACATTCCACACACCTATTTATTATATTAGATTTACATGTAACCCATACATGCATATACAGTACATTAAAATTACCTTCTCTGAAAAAAGGCTTGTGCTCTCTCAATATTTTATCAGAATTTAAATGTACATTGTGTAAAAAAAAAACTAAGGACCGTTTTGTCTTGATATCACCCACTGACTTGCCACTGGCTCAGTGAGAAACATCTCAGTACTCTGAAGTGCACTTTTTCTAGTCCCACCATGTTGAGCACTTTGAAGGCAGAGAATAACTGCCCAAAAATACACTCCCTTTATAAATGCCGGTACAATCATCTTCTTTTAAAAAATGAATCACCTTCTCTGTTTTCCACCTTTCAAAAAACATCTTTAAAATTGTTCAACAGCGTTGCCCCTCCGGAATGTTCCGGCCCAGACTTCTCATCAGTCAAAGCCCACCTCCCCACCGCACCCCAGAGAGGGCCCTTCCATCATGCTGTCTCGGCTCGACTCTCCCTGACCGCACACTCCCTGTAGTGCCTTTCCATTCACACACACATCATGCCTCCTCCGCACCACCAGCGCTGTCACCCCGGACAGGAAGAAAACAGGAAATGCGGACACCTTTACCCCGAGGCCTGGCGCGGCGTTGTGTGGAAGACTCATGAGAGTCGCTGCGATTCTCATCTGTACGCACTGCAGAAACACTCGCCCCCTGCTGGCAGATGTGGAAAATCCAGGTCCGTGAAACAAAAGTCCACATGGGTGCCGTGCTTCATCCGTAGGGGGTTTGGTGGGGTTGTTTGGGGTGTCCTACAGCATAGACGCTGGGATATTTGGGTAGGACGCAGAGGGTTGGTCGTCCACACCCCAGAAAATCCAGAATAAAGATCTGAGGACCCTTGAGGTGCAGGTTTTCTTTCAAACTGAGCAGAAGCTCACCTGATGCAACTAATCAGCCGTGCAGGCTGAGATCCTTTGATCAACCCCTAGAGCGCTACATGCAACTACTGTTACTCGATGATGTAAGGTATCAAAATCAAAGATGTTGAAAAGCTATCATGTGGCAACTTGTTTAAAAGAGCCGTAGGGGAGCTTTTTTAAATAAGTCGCAACATGATAGGTTTTAAACAACAAAAGAAAATTACATTTATGTTTTTTTTAAATTTATTTCAGCTCTGTACGGGAGAAATTAGAGTAGAAATCAGATGTGCTTCTGCTTGGTTGGATTGAAATCCTGCAGCCCCTTGGCCCTTTTACGGACCAGTTTGACACCCCTGTCTTAACTCTATGAGAGCAATCTTACCCAGAAAGAGCCAGTGTGGGCACAGGCCTTCATTCTACCCAAGCTGATACTCACCTTATTCTAATAATCAACCATTAGTCTTTAATGAAGACCTTAATCAGTAGAATCAGGTGTGTATCTTCTTGGTTGTAATGAAAGCCTGTACCCACACCAGAACTTTCAGGGTAAAACTGAGGACCTCTGCTCTAATACAATGGTTGTCAGCATTAGTCCTGGGGGCTAACTTTGAATGAAAGTTCTTGTTCCAAACCACATGCAATCGTAGGAGTTTATCAAGCTGTCATACTGTCTTAATTAGATGCAGTTTGTGTACGCCCCAGTTAATAACACTCTTAAGCCATGTCTTGACAGAAACATCCATGCATGCCACAATGCATAGAATTCAATACTCACATTATGATATACTGGAGGCAACAGCCAAACCTGCTTTGAGTCCTATCACAAAGTTCAAGCAGGTATCTTACAAAGAACTTACAATGCTATTGTTCAGTAATTTCATTTGAAGCTTACTGATTTTCTTTGAGCCTAATTTGATGGCTCAGAAAATGTTATTGCTTGCAAAGTAGTAGAAAAATGAACGCAATATTTTCAACGCTCTTTTATTCTTCATGGCATTTTGGATATTTCTGTCAAAATGAGGCTTTTGCGGGTAAATTAATTAATAAAAGTGACAAATTAACTGCTTGTTTGAATCCTGCAATTGTAACAGTGGTTGGAACAAAAACAAACGTATGTAGAGGGCTCCCAGGACGGACATTGAGAACCACTGCTCTAGGGGTCTTGGCCACCAATCAAATGCAAGTCGCTAAGGATAAAAGCAGCAGTTACAAATAACTGTGATTGTGATGGTTCCCACTTAGATTAGCCAAATAACACAATTACTCAGCCAGGACATTGATCTAATTAGCGAAATCAGCTGGCAGGGTTTATGGGTGGATAGAATAGAAACACATGGCAGAATTTTTACACGTCCCAGAAGGGAGGGATGTAGTCGATTGCACCTGGACGGTAGACAGATGAGGACAGGTGCTGTCGCTTTCTTAACCCATAGACTTTTCTGGAAGTTACACTGCTTTTGCACCGATGTGCGAACCACGGTCAATTCAGTATTGTACCCAGAGGGGTAGAAAGGGTCAAGAAGGTGAGTCAATGTGGATTGTGGTCAATTGAGGGCTCTAGTTCGAGGTGCAACTGCATGTGAGAGATAAGCCAGAACTGCTTGGAAGAGTCACATGGTGCAATATTCAAGGCGAGGCAAAGCGAGGAGCATTTTTATTTTTAAACCACAATCACCGGTGGGTGAGGCTTCAGCCGACAAAGTGACTCAGAGCTGCGAAGACGAAGCAGTAAAAGTGCACTGAAACCATTAGAAGGATTAGGGGCATGATTTGATACATCTTGACGAATTAGGTCATATTCCGCTGAATGGCACTTTCAGTGTTTATACTTCCATTCGGGGACCATCAAGGCAATTTTACAGACTATGAATGTCATCTGTCACCTAATAAACCAGAACTGTGTTATTAAGAAAAGACATAACAAAGATTCAGGTGCACTAATGGACTGGGCCGGCACAGTCAGCCGCTGTCTTCTTCTGGGAAGCAATACGAGTGAAAGACAGAAGAGAGGAGTTTCAATGAATCGGCTGAGTGATAAACTTGAATTCTTACTTGCGGGACCTCTCTGTCCTGCAATTTGTCCTTATTTCGGTAACTCATAAAGACGCCATTACCTGTAGCCATTAGCAACCGCATTCTCTTCCCCCTCCCCCTTCTCCCCAACAGTCGTCAAGCACCGGGGGGCAGACGTGACACCTCTCCTTCACATTTCTCCTTCCCTCTCACCCACAGAGGTCACCGTCCTCATCCGCGTAATCCAAGAGTGAGGTCGTAAAAATCCCAATTACAGAGAGCGTAAAACCTGGCCGTCGTAACTCACAGGTCTTGGGTCCCGCGTCTCAGGCGGATTCACCTAGCCGGGTCTGGAACTTTCCAAGTTCAGTCGACGTCTTTCACTCAAAAGTTAACTTTGACATACAGATAAGTAGAAATGTTTCTTTTTTCTTTCTCAGCAAACAGTTTCTATTATTGGCAGTTGCTGAGCTCATCTAGAAAAAGAAATATTTATGTTTTCCGCCCTGAGCGACAGAAACATATTGATCGAATTCAATGACTCTTTCATTCGAAGTGCCGTCTCCAGTAAATGCTGAAAAACACCAGGAAAAACTTCAATATCGTATTATTTAAACCAATGCCAAGATTTCTTTGATATTTTTTAGAGAATACTTATGTACATTTATGTACATATATTTCTCTATACCTCTAGCCCACACCTGGTGCCATGACTCCGCTCACACTGACTGGTAAACGCCATGAGTTTACTCATAATCATCTTAAATTTACGAAAATGGGAACACTGGCTTTGTTAGTTCTTCGCACTTGCATGCAGTTTCAACCGATTGAGGAGAAAAACTGTTTCACACAGATGGTTTTCCTCATTTTATAGGGGGATTGTGTGTGTGTGTGTGTGTGTGTGTGTGAGTGTGTGATTTTTGTATGGCCTTCTTTCAGTTTGTCTGATCACGGTCATGTTCCTACACTTCGATTACACCTTATCTTCCTGTTCATGCCAAGGGGTATATAGGCATGTTGAGTTGAACTAGCCAGCCTGGAGGCCTGGTTATCTCGTTTGCCAATGTCATTGAATTATGATGGTCGCGCTACAGGCGCGCTGCAGTCAGATGACTTTCTCGAAATTTTCCTCGAAACCGCTGAAGCCTTGCGCTCGCGCGCGTTAATTGCGTCGCGTGGCCTTTTGTAATCCGTCGCTGACGCGTGGCAGACGATGCATGTATGATGACATTACGTGTCTCATTCGAGCGCTCCTAATAATCTCGCATTGTGTTCGACTGTCAGCGGGAGCGAGTGCGAGAGAGAAAATGTAAATGTGGGAAATAAAGAACGTGGAAGCGACAGCCTTGTTATCGTTAACGTCTTTATCCTCTTGTGACGCTGCCCATCATTTTAATCTTCTTTCATCGGCTCTTTGAAGCGCCATTGTACTGGTTGACAACCATGGCATCATTGATTAGGCAAGTGACAGCTTCCATGTAAACATATGAAGTGCCAGTTTCCTTATTACATCAAAAGTTGGACCCAATCTAGCGAGACCAGTGTGTGCCCCCTTCACAATGTGCAAGGAACAATGTACGACGCGATAAGGCTGTAGCAGCATTCACAAACACAAGTCTCTAATTTACCATAAGCACCGGCGAGAGAAAAGCGCTTTTAATTGAATCCCCATTCCTTGGAAGATACTTGCGCTATTTAACTGGGCATCCAGTTGACATTGCTGCGCTAACCACCTGATGCAGATTTCACTGTCTCGGAAAATGCAACAATTTCATCTCAACAGTCGACGCAGCCAATTAATTTGGACTCAAAAATTCACTCTGACAATCGCGATGTCGTTGCTGAGATTGTTTCTTGGGGATTAGCTCAAACGTCCTGGCCAGATCACAGAGAACATTGCCTTTGTTACGACAAATTGCAGCATGAAAGACATCTCCGCTAGTGACTGGGATTTCTACAGCATTATGAATGCGTTTACAGGCGGAGTTGAAGAGAGCTTAAACTGCATTAATCAATATTCATCGCATCTCGGACCATTACATTTTTAATGCGCGTATCGCATGCATTGTGAAAAAGAAATGCCGTGTGTTTATACGTCTCATTTTAAAATAGATTTTTGGGAGTGTATCTGTTTTGATCTCTAAGGTGAAGTCAGAAGGAATTCAGAGGGGGCACTGCAGTAGTCCTAATGGGGTTGTTGGAAGAATACCAAAGGTATTACTGTAAATCAACTCACTAGCAGCCATTACAAGTAATGGAATCAAACTATGTAGTGACTCACCTCACAGATTATGAATCTGCAATGAAAGGAACAAGGAAGAGAGTTTATGTAGTTATTGTTAGGAACAGGAATTTTTCATCCCAGCAAATTAATTTATTTGAAAATAAAGTCTATTACTTTTGGGCAGTGTGGCACTGACCACAGTGGTAGCATTACTATCTCACTGCAAGAAGGTCTTGGGGACTTGCCCAGGTGTAGATACTGCTACTACTGCTTCTATGACTTCTACAACTACGATTACTACTAGTGCTACTTCTACTGTTACTATAATGGCTACTACAACTACTACTTCCACAAATAATAATAATAATAATAATGGGGTTTGGTAGTTGTCATCTCCTTGCGCCCACAGACGTTAGAAGGATGCAGGAAGAGCGAAGAAATGTGGACCCAGATGCTGGAATTTGGATAGTTTATTAAATGAAGGATGTGTGCGAAGAAAACCAAAATACAAAACTTCAGGAGAACAGAAAGGGAGACCACTGAACAAAAGAGTGGTACAGACTTAGGCTACCTGCCTGTGAAGGGGGAAACTAAGGTTTAAATAGAGAAGGGAATCCTAATTAACTAAAGAGGAACAGGTGGAGTCATTATCTGAGGGTGCAGAAGGGAAGATTGACTAACTGAATAAGGGCAGGTGGCCAGGATCTGGAATGCCAAAGGGGAGGGACCTTACGGTAGTGTGGAGGCTGGAGCTGTCATAGGTTTATATCCAGCCTGGGGCCTTGCTGTGTGGAAATTGCATGTTTGTCTCATTGGTGAATAATTTGCCTGTAGCTTTGTGACAGATTAGCTAGGTATTCCTGCAGTGGTTTGGTGAGCAGTTCAGGGTGTTGTGTTGGTTCTCAGCAGTTGCATGCTGGGATAGGTTCCGGCCCCCCGGCAACCCTGAAACAGAATGTGTGGGTTAACCCTCAGAGCGCTAAATGCTGCTATTGTTGTTCAGCAATGTAAGATATCAAAGTCAAAGCTGTTGAAAGCCCATCATGTGGCGTCTTGTTTAAAAGAGCTCCCACAAGGAAGCTCTTTTAAACAAGACACCACAAGATAGGTTTTCAACATTTTCAACAGCACAAGATAATTAAATGCATTTTTAAACAATTTATTGCAATGCTCTAAGGGTTAAAAATGTATGGACAATCCAAATTTTTTACTTGACTTCCAGTGATTTTTTTTTTCTCGCAAAACAGTTTGAAAATTTGCTATCTTTTAAAAAAGAATTGCAATTAATTCTTACTCAGGGTCTTTGGGGGGGGGAAATGTCAATATATGAATTTACTGCCACTGCCTTACAAATGGATTAGACCAAAGAAAATCTTTCAAAGCTTTTGAGATGATATTATAGGAAGGGTTTAATTGAAACTATTCAAAAGGTGGGCTCTTAAGAGGGTTTGAAATATCCATCCAAATGCAAGTCATTAAAAGGAGAGGGGAGATGTTGTGTATAATAATTTCAATGCATTAGTATGTTGCCACCATCTTGCAAATACATTTTCTTGGAGAAAAGCTTTTTTTTTATTTTGTTTGTTCAATGATTTTGAGGACTGTGTGTAACTGAAAATAGTCAAGAGGTGGGTTCTTATTGAGAAGTAATATAAAAGCCTGAAGAGAGCTTGGAACATCCATCTAAATACAAATCATTAAAAAGAAAAGAGAGATGTCATGTATAAAAAAAGGAAATTACATCAGCTTCAGTTTGAGTATTGTAGGTTTGGATGGGGGAATCATTATGTCATGGATGAAAATTCTGCAACATGACTATATTAACTTACAGCTCTCTGAAAAATGCATTGTGATGTAACTTCCTGCCTTTGTCTTCCTCTGATGTCTTACATTAAGTTTATGTTGCATGCCTAAACCTTATTAACTCTATTTTGCATGTTGTTCAATATTTTGGATGTATTTTAGGTTGGGTTTATGCAGTTTTCGCTCATAGAGACCCTGAAAACACAAAATATACAACCCCGACTCCGAAATAGTTGAGACAAAGTGTAAATTGTGAATAATATCAAAATGCAATGACTTTTTGAGCCAATGAGCCAATATGTTATTTACAATAGAACACAGATTACATTTCAAATGTTGAAACTGAGACATTTTACATTTTTATCCACAAAATGAGCTTATTTCAAATTTTCTGGCTACAACAGGTCTCAAAAAACAGGCAAAAGAGGGCTGAAAATGCAATTAATATATAAGAGAATCAGCTGAAAGAACATGTGGCAAGTAAATAACTGGCATCAGGTGTGTAACATGATTGGCTATAAAAGGGATGTCTTAGAGAGGCTGAGTCTCTCAGAAGTAAAGATGGCCAGAGGCTCTCCCACCTGTGAGGGTTTGCGTAAAAAAATTGTGGAATAATTTAAAAACAACGTTCCTCAACATCACATGACAAAAGCTTTGAAGGTCTCATCATCGACAGTACATAACATCAAAATATTCAGAGAAACTGGAAAAATTTCTGTGCGTAAGGGACAAGGCCAAATACCTTTATTGGATGCCTGTGATCTTCAGGCCCTCAGACGCCACTGCATCACTCACTGGCATGATTCTGTCATTGACATTACTAAATGGGCGCAGGAATCCTTCAAGAAACCATTGTCTGTAAACACAGTCAGCCGTGCCATCCACAGATGCCACCTAAAACTCGATCATGCAAAAAGGAAGCCATTGTTAAGCATGATCCAGAAGCGCCACTGTGTTCTGTGAGCCAAGGCTCATTTAAAATGGACTGTAGCAAAGTGTCCTGTGGTCAGACAAGTCCAAATTTGACATCCTTGTAGGAAATCGTGGACTAAAGAGGAGAAAGACCACCCCGGCTGTTATCAGCGTTCAGTTCAAAAGCCAGCATCTCTGATGTTATGGGGATGCATTAGTGCACATGGTGTGGAACATTTGCATGTTTTGAAAAGTACCATGAATGCTGAAAGGTATATAAAGTTTTTAGAGCAACATATGCTCCCCTCTAGACGACATCTATTCCAGGGAAGGCCTTGTGTATTTCAGGAGGACAATGCAAATCCACATACTGCAGCTATTACAACAGCATGGCTTTGTAGTAGAAGAGTCCGTGTGCTGAACTTGGCCTGCCTGCAGTCCTGATCTTTACCGATTGAGAAAATTTGGCACATAATTAAACAAAAAGACCATTAAAGGAGACCCAAAACTCTCCAGCAGCTGGAAGCCTGTATTAAACAAGAGTGGGATCAAATTTCAATGGCTAAACTCAAGTAACTTGTCTCCTCAATGCCCAGATGCCTCCACTCTGTGTTAAAAAGAAGAGGGGATGCTACACCATGGTAAACAGGCCCCTGTCCCAACTTTTTTGAGACCTGTAGCAGCCATCAAATTTGAAATGAGCTCATTTTATGGATGAAATTGTAAAAATTTCTCAGTTTCAACATTTACGATGTTATCTCTGTTCTAATATGAATAAAATACTGGCTGGTTGAAAGTCAATGCGATTTGATTTTATTCCCAATTTACACTTTGTCCCAACTATTTCAGAATTGGGGTTGTACATTTTATTGGACATTTCCAGTTCAGAATTTCCCCCACATTGGCAGTAAGAGTTAAGCTGACGAAAGTCAGAAATATTCTTACACTGTTATGATCAAACTTTTTTCTGTTGGAGGAATAAAATGCAATTTATAGCACACACACACACACACACACAACTGAAACATATAAGCTTTGTAATGCATGTGCGTTTGTTTGAATACACCTGATTTTATGCTCTATCAAAAATTTTGGACATTATGCATGCCAGGAAAAATAGCTCAAATAAGCAAAGTCCTGAATACTGGACACCACGAGTATCAGTGTCCAGGTCTCTTTGACTTCACATTATAGCTGTCATCCCACATGCATGATGTCCAAAATAATGGCCAGACTGGCCACCCGAAAAAAAAAAAAAGGCACCAACTGTCATCACATGGTCCCAAAAGAATATTGGATATCCAATTTTAAGATATTGGAGGCATTTGATCATACTCTATGCAACAAAGGGTTAACTATCAAATTTTTATTTATTTATTTATTTATTTATTTATTTATTTATTTTTAGCCTGCCTTATTTGACCAGGAAGTTTCATTCACATTGAGGTCCCAAATCTCTTGGATTTACAGTACAGGCCAAAAGTTTGGACACACCTTCTCATTCAATGTGTTTCCTTTATTTTCATGACTATTTACATTGTAGATTCTCACTGAAGGCATCAAAACTATGAATGACCACATGTGGAATTATGTTTGTATCTAACAGTTGTCCAGTAGGGCTGTCGGCTGTTTATCAGCCTGACTTCTGCACAACACAACTGATGGTCCCAACCCCATTGATAAGGCAAGAAATTCCACTAATGACAAGGCACACCTGTGAAGTGAAAACCATTTCAGGTGACGACCTCTTGAAGCTCATCAAGAGAATGCCAAGAGTGTGCAAAGCAGTAATCAGAGCAAAGGGAGGCTACTTTGAAGAAACTAGAATATAAGACATGTTTTCAGTTACAGGTATTTCACACTTTTTTGTTAAGTATATAATTCCACGTGTTCATTCATAGTTTTGATGCCTTCAGTGAGAATCTGTACACAGTCATGAAAATAAAGGAAACGCATTGAATGAGAAGTTGTTTCCAAACTTTTGACCTGTACTGTAGTTTCAGCCAACTGTAACAAGTGTCAGCACAAAACAATGCAATAACTGAATATGCAACATATAAGACATGCAGCAGTGGAGAGGAAAGAAACACCATCCTAAAGCTAATCGTCAGGATGCCTGGCGTGGCTTACATGGGTGAACCCGTCGAAGAAAAGAGAACTTAGAACTTTTCCTTGGCTCAAAACTCAGCTCACCTCGCGCACCTGGGTCAACGTCAATCACTGCCTGATCAAAAGGCTTCCTGGAAAGCCAGCGGATGGTGCAGCTGCAGTCACATCGGAGGGCTGGGTAATTAAGGCGGCTGGTATTGCTGCGCAGTGTGCTATGCCGAGGCTCATGGGATATGTACGCTCTCTAATCAACTGCAAATTACCGCAAAACAAAACCCCTATGCAGCTTCTGAGCTTTGAAAAATCCACTTTCATTTTTGGGAACATATACCATATATTAGTATATTATGCTATAATATATTATACTGGACTATACTGTATATTATCCTATACTGTACCATGCTAGACTACACTTTGCCATACTGTATTGTACTATACAACACTATACTGTGCTATGCCATGCCATTCTGCAGTATATAGTACATTTGAAATGCGATACTGTACTGTACTACGTTATGCAGTACTGCAATATAATGTAATATCTCAATATGCATAACATATCATATGCTATGTTATGTTACACCATACAGACCATGTGCCTTGCTATACTGTGCCCTATACATTGCTTCCGTATGCTCTGCTGTTTTGTGCTATACTATACACTGTACTGATATATGCAATGCTATACTGTGCTACATTATTCTGTACATGTGCTTTGCTTTACTGCGCTGTACTATACTTTACTTGACCAAAACAACACAGTATGATATGCTATGCTATAATATGCTGCACATGTGTTATATTTTATATTTCACTGCTCTGTACTGTAGTCCGGCGGTCCTTAATGCACTTCTCAGTTGTCCCAAACCGAATCCAGGTATTTGATCCCCATCAATCCAACCTGACTCATCTATTCGAGGGCTGGATTAGGTATGTCAGTTGTGCTTGAGGCAAATGACTTCAAATACCTGGATTTGGCTTCGGGTACCCAAGGAGAGAACTGGGAACAACTGCCACAGATATATAGAAGCTGAGATACTGAATTCAATACATTGTTCTTGCCTGCTTTCACACACACAGAGAGTGAAGAATATGTGCCTCCTGAGATTATAGCATGGAGGCAGCTGCTCCATTATCTTTTAACTTTCGCCTGTTGCTCCGGGCAACCAGCAAATGCCTGAACCGAATCTGCGCGCTGCCTGCGCTAACTTTTAATGCCGCTCTCGCCGTACAGTCCAGATAAGTGAAGTTACCTCGTCTCATCACCTCTGACCAGAACATTAAGTGGGGAGGAGAGAAACAGGAGTCTTATTTTTCCAGCTGCTCCCAGGTAAAGAAGAAAAATGAAAAAAAAAACAAAAAACTCAGCTGTCAAGAGATTATTATTTTTATGAACAATCCCGTGTTCTCTCAAGTGCTTCCTGTTTCATGATGTGGCAGCCTGGGAACACTTTCATATGGTGGCCATGAAGACACACATCTGTGGATTGTCTTTTCCATCATAAAGATCCCATTACCTGGGTCCTCAGGGGACTGGAGCTGTCTATATCGATGTATGTAACTGCGGTCTTATTCCCACGAGGATGCAGAGCCTAAACACACAACAAAAAGGCACTGAGTAACAGGGCCGCAGCTCTGCCAGACAGTATATTATGAGAATCGTGCTCCTCATTTTCTTGTTCGTTAAATGAAGAGCACATTAATGTTTCTCACCGCACGGAAAGCAAGCCGAGCTTGGCGCGTCGTTTCAGACGGTAAACGCTATTTCCAGAGAAAATAACCAACAGCTGTTAGCCCTCACGCCGCTCGGCAATGGCACAGCTAGTATTAAGCGCAATAAGTTACGATGACTGTCTCCAGTGAGTGCTACCCCGCGACTGCGCACCCCATTTTAGCAAGAGAAGCAAGGATTGTCAGATACCAGATGTAGGCAGCCAAACTGGCTGGGGATCGCGAGAAGATTTATCATTACAGATGTCTGTATACCCAGCAGAAGATTATAAATATGATTACTTTCAAATATCCAGGTGCAGGCACAAAGAGTTGAATAATAAATACAAATCCCACTTCAAGAATGAGTACTATTGTGCTGATTCCCATTAAAAGAGCAAGGTTTTGTTTTTGAAAATTTTTGAAACAGTATTCTACAGCAGCATTGTTTACCACTGTTAGTAGTGACTGTTACATCAGCATTAAAATACTCAGTCATAAGAATCATAAATCAGTGGTCCGCAACTTCATGACCACTCTGGAAAAGGATGCAGTTCTAGCCTGTGGCACCAAATAATATTAGGCATAATACTGGAACCAATCATAATTGCTGGATCATGGACAGAGGTTGGCCTCCATGACAGGTTTGCACAGCCTAGGCTGATTTTAACCGCAACGTTGACCGTAGCGACTGAAGGATATTGAAGTGGCATTGGAGAAGGCTTGGAGTGGACATGCTGTATGTTTGGCCTTTCTACTGACCACATGTTCCATCTATCCAGTTTATGCTTGAGTTGCTCACGAGGCTCCTGCTTTGGGTTTGCAGTGTTTCATGTTTCAGTTCCTGTTTTTGTTTTCCATCCTGTCTCTTCTTCTGTTGTCCCATTTTCTTGCTGTCTCAGACAGCCGAGTGAGAGTCCTCGGTGTGCATGTTGTTCCTTCATCACCACCTGGTCAGTGACCACTGTTGGCACCAGGCATATGGAGAGGGTTTGGGGATTTTCCTCGCCTCGTTCCCTCGCAGGTGTTCTCATTACCTGCAGCTGCAAGCTGTAGATGGGACACATGCGGTGCGGATGTGGCAGCTGCGCGTTTAGTGCGAGGCTCCTGTCGAAGACTCCAGAGCCGCGAGAATCGGCGGCCGGTGGCGGGTACTTAGCAAGACAGCAAGCTCTCGTCTGTGCCGTCCTTTACTGATGGCGGAAGTACCACTGAGAGGACGCAAGTGAGCAATAAAATCAGTCCAGCAGTACTTGCAATTTCATTTGAATTGGAATTGGATGTCCCTAGACAACTCTCTGCTGCCTCTAGTGGCGCAATGCTTTTGTTTTTGTCCTTGGCCGTGTGTGTGTGTGTGTGTGTGTGTGTGTGTGTGTGCAGGTGAGTGCGTGTGTTTCTTGTGTTTGATTGCAGGACCGATAACACTTGATTTCCACTGCAACCTTGACATACCTGATTCATCTTATTTTCGGCTGGATGAGATCACCATGCTTTGAAAGAAATGAGGGCCCACAAGGTTTGGGACAGTATTTTTCCAGGAACAAAGTTGATTACCAGAGCTCTACAGTTACCTCTCTAGTGTCTGTGTTAAGAGTATCCTGACTTTTTGCCATTTTCTTAGTTTGCACACCTTTGTTGAAAATAAATCAAAGTCAAAGTCTTATCTTTAAGGTGAATTACTCTGAAAGATACACTGCTCAAAAAAAATAAAGGGAACATTTAAACAACACAATGTAACTCCAAGTCAATCACACTTCTGTGAAATCGAACTGTCCACTTCAGAAGCAACACCGATTGACAATCAATTTCACAAGCTGTTGTGCAAATGGAAAAGACAACAGGTGGTAATTATAGGTAATTAGCAAGACACTCCCAATAAAGGAGTGGTTCTGCAGGTGGTGACCACAGACCACTTCTCAGTTTCTATGCTTTCTGGCTGATTTTTGGTCACTTTTGAATGCTGGCATTGCTTTCACTCTAGTGGTAGCATGAGACGGACTCTATAACCCACACAAGTGGCTCAGGTCGTGCAGCTCATCCAGGATGGCACATCAATGCGAGCTGTGGCAAGAAGGTTTGCTGTGTCAGTCAGGGTTGTGTCCAGAGCATGGAGGCGCCACTAGGAGCCAGGCCAGTTCATCAGAAGACGTGGAGGAGGCCGTAGGAGGGCAAAAACCCAGCAGCAGGACCGCTACCTCTGCCTTTGTGCAAGGAGGAATAGGAGGAGCACTGCCAGAGCCCTGCAAAATGATCTCCAGCAGGCCACAAATGTGCATGTGTCTGCTCAAACGGTCAGAAACCAACTCCATGAGGATGGTATGAGGGCCCGTTGTCCACAGGTGGGGGTTGTGCTTACAGCCCAACACCGTGCAGGACATTTTTTGGCATTTTCCAGAGAACACCAAGATTTGCAAATTTGCCACTGGCGCCCTGTGCTCTTCACAGATGAAAGCAGGTTCACACTGAGCACATGTGACAGGCGTGACAGAGTCTGGAGACTGCCCTTGCCTTTGCTCATGTGGCTGGAATGTGTCAGCAGTTCCTGCAAGATGAAGGCATTGATGCTATGGACTGGCCCGCCCGTTCCCCAGACCTGAATCCAATTGAGCACATCTGGGACATCATGTCTCGCTCCATCCACCAACGCCACGTTGCACCACAGACTGTCCAGGAGTTGGCGGATGCTTTAGTCCAGGTCTGGGAGGAGATCCCTCAGGAGACCATCCGCCACCTCATCAGGAGCATGCCCAGACATTGTAGGGAGGTCATACAGGCACGTGGAGGCCACACACACTACTGAGCCTCATTTTGACTTGCTTTAAGGACATTACATCAAAGTTGGATCAGCCTGTAGCGTGTTTTTCCAATTTTATTTTGAGTGTGACTCCAAATCCAGACCTTGTTGTACCAAAAGAAACATGCTTCCATTGTATTACTGACCATCTCAGATGACACCAAGCCCAGAGACGTCAGTGGCACTTATGGCCATGTTGAAGTATCTTTGCAACAAAGCTCTAAATTTTACCTATGGATGCAGCGGCAAATGGTATTGACTGACAAAGATTCATGAAACTAATTCCTTGACCATGTCATGATATCCATAACAGTCACAGGACGGTTCTCAAGTTGGCGACATCTGGGGGATTCGATATTCAGGAGTTGTTTTCCACAATTTGACCAGCTTTTTTCTGTCTTTAATTATATTAGCTCAACTGTTTAACACCACCTGTTTCACATCACCTCATTATTGCGAGTAGTCATAAAATTTTTAGTCTTGAATTGCCCGTGCCAATTAGTCTGAAATAAACATATACTTTCAATAAACAAGTGAGTTTGCAAGTTTAAGTATTAAATAATGTGTTGCTGCAATGTTTGCAGCATACTAGTGGATGTATAAACGTTCCTTGTCACTGCTTTTTTGCTTCCTTTGTCATTAATGAGCTAACTTTTTTGGAATTGGGGTTGTAGTATAGCTTTGCTTTTTTATCTTGAAAAGGGGTCACTTTGACCTGGACATCGCACAGTTATAATGATCAGAGGGCTGTATTCTGCCTTTATTCATGAATTGAGCCTTGTTTCTGTAGCCTGGAGCAAGGCTCCTAATCTACATTGCTTATGTTAATATCCAGCAGTAAAATGATTTTATTCAAGCTTCATATAAGACCCCAAATGCCTAAATTTCTTACTTAAATGTATGGGTACCTTACTACTTACTTAAATGTATTTCAAATGTTTTCTCGAGAATAATCACATACCTATGAGTATAAAATTCAGTTGCTGGAGTGACAAAGCTTTTATTAAATTTCAAGCTGAAAATCTGCCAAATATAGCCCCAACCAAAGGATAGGTTGCATAAGAAAGGATTACAAAGTTATACTTTATGTGACCAGGCCATCAGTTGCAGCTCATTTGCTGCTAACTTAAATAACTTCTGGCCTAAAATCATTATTTTTCTGCCATACTCTGATGTCATGCACGTCAACGCCTGATAGAAATCTGGGACAATCAAATGCCAATGAATCATTTTCAGAAAGCTTTTCAGAAGAAGGTTATTCTCAGTTTGAACTACTGAGCATTAGAGAGTCGATGAAGGTCTGCTCTATTCTCAGAAAATCAACGTGTTGGACTTTGGAGGTAAAAGTTTAGAAATGAGACAGACTCAACCAACTTATAATAGCTTTTATTGAAATATCCACTTAATTCGTCAATTGTAGCTTTGACGTGAATGATGCAGTCCCTTCGTCACAGCATTCTGATTTGGAATAGGTTCAACTATCACACAAAATGTCAGTTATGGCCATATTTCATTTAGAAGTCTAGTCAGCCCACAGACTATCATAATGTTTCCTCATTTTTCAACCTCAAGAACTCAAGGTTCTGATGATCAGCCTGATCACCTTGACACTTTAATGAGAGGTAAGTCATACTTGGGGGTTTATTCAGGTAATAAATCAACGGTCAGTCACATTACTCCATGTTATAAGGAGGCACCCCGAGGAAGCAGTTGTAGCTAGCTGAATAAATTATGTAAGAAACAATGCTGGCTAAAATTTGTAGGGAACCAATCATATTGTACAAACCACCTGAATCACAACGACAAACTTTGCTCAAAAAATAACTCAGAAACATCAATAAATAGGCACTGGGTTTATGTCAAGGCAAGGACACGTTGTGTAAAAATGCGAAAGCTCCCATTCATTGCCGTTTGTATGATACTGGAGAGACTGAAGTTGGACTACATCTATGAAAGATCATTTTGACAAATTCTGTGGATAAAAGCACTGGTTCATAGGCCTGGCTTTGATTTTCCTGGAAAGATACTACATTAGTTTTGCATTGAACAAATAGAGACAGATTTCCTGCTGGAGGCAAAAGCTGTCAGCATAATTGACTGCCACTCGATGACACCGAGTCTTCACGCAATTCATCTTCTTGTGTTTGTGGTTTTAAAATTATCTGCTGACACAACTCTTCTGACATAACGGCCACAGGCAGGAAGCTTGATATCATAGTGGATCTCAGCACCACCGTCTAAGTACACCGTCATTTATTGAGGAACCTCTATGGTGTGGCCCTGGAAGGAAAGCTATGTCTCCTGAACTCCACTCTAATGCTGCCTGCAGGAACATTTCAGTTTTTTGGCCAGCACCGTGGCATAGTGGGTAGCCCTGTGGTGCCAACTTTTTATTTTTTACAGTGCGGTATGTTTTAGTTCATCTCTGACAGGGCCTTTCCTAGACTTAAATGAGAATGCCATGAAAGTTATAGATACATTTTTAAGTAAATAAGTTCTCCCACCCTGTCGGCATCAGGAACACCAGTGAAAATGACGACTTACTTTAATCGTAATTACCTCCACCTACAAAGTTAAGCAGAGGTCATGTATTCACCAATGTCTGCTTGTTTTTCTGTTTTGTTTGTCCTGATAATACCTCTTAAATTTCTCTATCATTATAATGATATTTTGTAGAAGCGTGGGTCATAGGCCAAGGAACAAATGATTAAATTTTTGAATGAATTTGAATTCAAATATGGCCGCCACAACCATATTAGTTCAGTTTTTAGAGACTAATGCCTTGGCGGAGGTGTGCGCTCTCCGAGTGTTTTCTAGTTTGTTCTGTGGCTGGCAGCTCTCGCTTAAGGTGCATAGTGAGTGGCACCCAGCTGGTTTTCTTGGGTCGCAGAGTGATTACCTCCAGCCTGTTTCGCGTAGTAAGTGCTCTAAGAGTTTTGCGGCGGTGGATGATTATGTCTGAAGCTGATGGCAGAATGATGTTTGAGCCATTACCGCACCAGCAGGAGAGGTTTTATTCTCTGAGTAGGCGTCAAGGTACTGGCGCTCAGGCTACCGGTACTTTCCGCGTCACTCGTATTTATCCATCAGGAAATATTTCTCAATTGTAGAGTCTCAGTAGTTATTTCATTACGGCAGCAAATTAAGAAGAAAATGAGTGGTACGATTCTGCAAGAGGATTCTTCCCAAAAACCCACCCAGAACCGCGACTGAAAGTTTTTACTTGTGAATTATCCCATAGCGCATTCAGAAAAACCTGGGAGGTCGAGCTATGCTGGGTTCACCTCCCAAACTCGCTGAGCTAACGCTATCCTAAACATTAATTCCCACCCATTACCACAGGGGAATGTTATTCAGGAGATTGCAGTCTAGCTGTCCATTGTCAGTGGGTCGTAAGCCATTTATCTTACTGCTCCCTCCCTCCATTGATTTCACACACGGGAAATTGTGCAGTATACACTGAAGTTGCTGCTGGTTATGTGACAGGTGAGAGCACCAGGCTGAAACTTAATTTCCGCGTGGTCTCTCGGTGACGGCACCATGTGGTTCACCTGCGCTGTGAAACTGCACTCAGACACCTCCGAGGGAGACCCACATGCTCGGTGGACATAGCTGCCGAGCACCAGTTTCTGTTTGCATCGGCCTATCTTGAAAGAAGTAAGCATTGTTGAGACAAGTTCATATGTGATTTGCCATTCATTTTTTCCATGGTTTGTTAACTGACATATTCATAAGTTTGGATGCGAGTGTGCATGTGCATGTGTGCAAGTGTGTATTCATGTATGCACGTGCCTGCGTGTGTGATTTTGTGCATGACAGTCTGTGGGTGTGCATGTGCACCTGTGTGTTTATGAGTATTTCTCAAGGTGTTTTTGTGGATTTCAGTTTGTCTCGATGCCTGCGCGTGTTGTGTGCACGTGTGTGTATGTGTGCGTGTGTGTGTTCGCGCGTGCATGAGCGCTTGAGTGTCTGCCCATGCTTGTATCTGTCTGGCTATGTGTGATTTTGCTGTAGAGCGGTTTAAATCACAAGAGAGACTTTCCCCGAGTCTCTTTTTCAACTCGGTAAGACCTATGATGGATGCTCATTTGTCATACAACTGTCAGAGTTGGTTGGGTTAATTTGGTTATTTTTGCTTTTTAGTTTATTAATAGTTAATTGGTTACACTTCACAATAAGGGTACAACAATTAATATTAATTAACATTAGTTCATTAACTATCATTTAATTAGGAGGTAACTAATGTGTTAGATAGCCGAGTAAGTATTACATAACCATAATTGAACAATTATTAATTTTCTGTGTATCCCCTATTGTGAGGTTAAAAACATCCCTCAAGTATCCCCCGTGTGGCACTTCAAACATCAGACCATAATTTTTAATTTAATGCCTTAGTTGATGTCAACATCATTTGTAAATGATTACCAAGTGCATTCGTTAAACGTTAATTGCCTGATAGTAAATGCTTATTACTGCATTAACTAATGTTAATTGTTGTACCCTTATTGTAAAGTGTTACCAGTTAATTTTACTCCATTTTGGATCTTTCCCTGCCTTTATCTGTCTTCCAAGCGTCAGCTGACCGTTGCTTTCCTCTTGTCTTGCCCTCTGCACTCATTCCTTTTTTATACCTTGTTTGTGACCACGCCCCTCTCCTCTCACCTGCTCCCCTTTCCATCAGTCTTGTGCTCCCCTGATTACTTCCCCAGTGATTTAAGCTCTGATTTCCCGTATTAGCCCAAGTTCGTCTCACTTATTGTCCTGTTACTTACTTGCCTTTTTCCCCAAGTTTTCTTTTTTCCCTTGTGTTTCAGATTTCTTGGTTTAAGGTTTACAACCACTTGAGTCAGTTTGGACTTTGGTTTCAGCTTTGATTGTATCCATGGTTTTTGAACTCTGCCTTCTGTCTTGTACTGCATTCTGCGTGACTGGTTTTTGGATTGCTGCCACTTTACAACTATGTTTTGTGCCCAGTGATTTTGTGCCGTAAACCCATCTCTGGTTTTGTACTCGGGCTGTTTGACCTTGCTTTCTTGGACATTAAACTGATTGTGTGATTTCACTTATGTCTGGGCTTGGGGTCCATTCACCTCCCTGAAAACAACATGATACATATCAATGCATTTTTACACAATTGAAGGCATTCATCTCTCCATAAACAGTAATTCTGACCTTGAGTATTACTGCTGGTGATTTTTTCTTACACTGAGAGAATGGAACTCCAAATTTTTACTCACGTAATGACAGATTGAAAAGTTAAGTTTCCCCCATCAAAATGTGCATTTTGCATGAGGGGTAATACCCTGTTCACATTTTTTAGTTCTATCATTTCAATCAAAACGTCAAAAGAAAGTCCTTATCGAGTTATGCCCATGGTGACTTCAGTTGACAGGGACTGATTATGATGTTCCCAAATTTATTAGGGTAGCCTGACTTCAAATTGGCCAGCCTATCCCTGCTGGGTAAATCACTGCCACCAGTAGAAGAATTATCGGCAAACTTGTCTCATCTACTGAACAAAGGTTGATTTTATTTTCCCCAGATGCATGAAGACTTTGCCATTGTAGGTGTCTGCTGAATTTCAGTGTTTAATGCCGTTCAGCGAGAAATACGAGGCCAGAAGTGTCAAACAAAACCAAAGCCAACATAATCCTTCTAAGGTAAAAAAATTTGTTCTCCATTGTGCTTGCAAATGCAAATCTAAGGTCCATAAAGTATAATAAAAACAGAAATACCTAAAAATTTAATCAAACTAAATATTGGTTTTATGCGTCAACAATATAACCTTTTAATGGGAATAACATCGTTGAGAAATAATGACTAACTTTTAATGAGTGATCTGACAAAGACAGAGACTACAATCGATTCCCAGCCACCCAACACGCACCTTTTGAACAAAAGCTGCAATCATCTTGAACATAATTCACGTCTAACCCCGCATTCCCCTGCCATTGTTCTAATATGGTCGTACCTGTCCTCACTTTAGACACACCGCAGTAGGGATGGTTTCAAGCCTAGAGGAGCTTATTATGGGATGTTTTTTGTGGGCCATGTTTCTTCCTCTTCTGTGAGCTGAGGGTTGTGATCTCCGGCTGACAGTCAGGGAGCAGCAGCAGCGGAGCACGGAGTCTGCTCAGCGATGGAGCGCGAGTGCCACCTACTGTCCAGTCCTCCGCCTGAGAAGCCGAGCCCTCAACTCTTCCCCTTTACACGTATATATGTGGGCTGGCAGTCTTTCTTACACACAAAGAGACCCGCTCTCACTCTCGCTCTCTCTCTCTTTCTCATGTAACATTTTCCCTCTTCTTCTGTGAAGCAGCTGGCAATAGGCAGAAGAACCACTTCACCTCCAGAGGCGTCATCTGCCTTTCCTCTCCTATTGGCATGTGGCAAGGAGACAGGAAAACAGCACACCGTGAATATCAGCTCTGCCCGGGAGCCTGCTCGGATCGCAACACGCGGCTAACCAGCGCACTGCAGGGCGCGTGCATGGGGGCAAACGACACGCGCTCTCGGCCACCCCCCATCACGCTTCGCCCTGTGCTGTCACCCCCCTTCGCCCCCAGATATTAGGCGTCCTTTAAGGGAGCATTCATCTCTTCCAAGTAACACATTTACCAAAATGTTCAGTGGAAGGTACAATACAGTATGGTGATTTGTGTGTGAATAAGTACCATTCAGGAAAAGATGGTACAATTTCGTAATTTAAACGATGATTCTGGGTGAACTTTGGTGTAACCACTGTGTTCTGCCCCAGTAAAAACCCTTTAATATTTTTAAGTGTTTTTGTTTTTCTGAGAGTGTCTGCCAGTACTTAAGAACAGGGGCACATTAGTTTAGTTAGAATTGGCTGGACACAAACAGCCCAGGAGTTATCGAGAACAATCTACTGCTTGGACATCTTGGAAAAGGCAAGGAGTTAGAGCAGTGTTTCTATTCACAACCCCGCCCCCTCCCCTGGACAGCTGAATAGATTTTGTCTCGGCTTGCCGTCCCCTGAAAAATGTCACTGATCTCGCTGGAGAGCGGAGAAAGCTAATGGAGTTTGAGGGGTGAACAAGCAGCATTTACGGCGAGGTTAGCTGATCCTCCGTGATCCCCATGTTCATCATTCCAAAAATGCAGGTTTGCTGATGTTTCTTATCCTGCCCAACCCCTCCCCTCCCGTAATTGCTCGAACTGAAACTCTTTTTGGCCAGGACTGAATCGCTCAATGTTGGCAAAGCTTGCACCAGGAAAAAAATGAAGATAAAAAAATAAACAAATAAATAACTGAGTGTGCTTATGACATTAAAGGACCTGGCTTGGCTCTTCAAAAGGTCTCGATGTGTTACAGAATATCACAGCTGCAAGGACCGGAACGGAGGGAAGTGTTTGATGTTGACAAACCCAGCAACAGCGATGGAAAAAAATAAATTCATAAAAATCACGCGTGCTCATGATATTAAAAGACCTGGCTTAGCTCCTCTGAAAGCTGTGATGTATACTATAATATGGCGTCCACTCAGACCGGAAATCTTCTTGAGCAGTGAAGTAACTGATGCAGATAAACCCCAAACGGTGAGCATAACAATAAATAAATAAAAAAAAACTTTAATCAGACATGCTGAAGGGCATGAAAGGACCTGGCCTCACATTTCAGAGGGTTTTGACTTATTACAGCACGTGTACGAGGACAATTGTGCATTTTGAGGAGAAATTCAATAAACAGTCTGCCGATGATGAAGTCCCTCCAGCTGAGCACCAAAGACGGCTATCAAATCTGACTTTTAAGCGAGAGAGGTCCGCAGCGGAAAACAGATTTGCTCGGTTGGTTTAAACGGCTCCTCTGCTAACCGCGTCGTTTCGCCGAGTGCTACACAGTCCTTGACATTCAGAGGCCACACTAGGGCTGGTGGGAGAGGCCTCTTGGTGCTTTCGCTATATTTAAACCGCGAGGATAGAACTGTTCGTACATCTGAGGAGGGCTGTGTTCACAAAAATGCAAATCCAGTCTCTGTCCCACACAAAAAAGCATCTCTGGGAAAGCCAAATGCCGGTTATTTATTCATTTATCTGTTGATTTAAAAAAGCACGATTCTTATCTTTCAGGTGCACTTCACTGCATTTACTGCTAAGTCTTGACAAATAATCTCTGATTATTTGATCTCTGAAAAAAAATAAAATAATAATAATAAATAAATAAATAAAATATATACAAACTATTAATCAGCCAATGTTAGGGTGCATGCATAAAATGGACAGCACTAGTAGGCATGATATTTTTCCACAACTGATATTGAAAAGTATGAATATTTATGTAAGAACATAAACGCGCTGACCTGGGGACGGAGCATTTAAAATCACAATAAGAGTAAAATAAAAAAAAAAATCTTACCAAGCATTTTAAGGTTTAATTTTGCATTTAGACTTAAAACACTTATTTCTACCTTTTTTCCCTGTGATTCAAAACTTCAGCGAGATGTGAGATCATTTTGCCTCATTTTAAGAGTTGGCCATGGAGTAAGAAAATTTCACTTGTCCCATAGACAAATCATGTCATCAGTCGAAATGATCTCATATAAGTGGCAGAATTTTTTTTTCTGGAAAGAAAGGTAATGAAAATAAGTGTTTTAAGTCTAAATAAAAGATAAAAATACTGATTAATTTTTTTTTTTTTTGAGTGTAGCTATGCTTACGCTGGCCCTGAATTGCCAAGACGACTTTCTTTCCTGTTGATTAATTGTTCTTTGTCTACATTGTAAATGCTCTTGCAGCCTTTTTGATCTGCACCGTGAGTGACAGATTGTAATCTGATGGCCAGAGTTATATTGCCATCTGGAAGGAAATTTAAAGTGCAGTAAGCAGCACTAACTCAAAACTTTAGTAATCAGAAGTTAATTTGCTATTACAATGAGTCACAAACCAGCCAAATAAAAGAACGACAGAAGAAGTCCTCATACACAGAACACATTTTGCTCTACATTTCTTTCTGTGCAATTTTCAGAGTAAATTCATAGAACCCCCCAACATAGCTCGCACAAGCAATTTTCCCCTCAATATGGAATCCATATTTCCAAAGCCAGGCCATAATTATACAATTCTGATGGCAATTAGATCTCAGCTATACACCTGTAAAGTGTCCTTGCTGTATCCTGCATGTTTGTGATGCTATCGCGGTGAGTAACGCACTCCACTGACCGACAGACATATTAATACCTGGCACATGTGTCCCCACGAGGGTAGACATACACCGACCACTCGCACTCTTACAAACGCACGTCCACTCGCACTCACACACACACACGCGCGCGCGCACGCACACACACACACAGAGTGGCAGTGTGGGAGGGTGATGAGAGAAGAAAGCAGTGAATTGGGTGAACTGTAATTACAGGGGAGAGAAGAGGATGACATATAACTGGGAGGTCAGCACTCACTGTAAAAGCTGAAGATACCAGCCGCTGCTCACTAGTGACTACAACAGAGGATATACAGCTGAGATAAAGAATCTTACAAACACCACATGGTGAAACTTTAGTCCTGAAGGTTCAATTCTAGACAACAGAATAGCTGTAGGACTCAATTTAGAGGACTGTCCACTCAAAAAAGAAACAGTTCCATACATCTGTTTGAAGTACATTCAACATAAATCCTTAGATTTTTGACTGGGTTAATCAAATTAATTTCAAGTTATTTGACTTCATTTGTGTGGAACTACTTCACTTTTTAGAGAAGATGGCAGGACCCGATTCTTTGCAGAAGATGGCAGGACCCGATTCACTGAGGGAACCATTGAGAAATCTGCTGCCCACTATCCAGTCCACTGATATGGGATCAGTAAGACACCAGATGCGGGGAGAAGGGAATGAGGATTTATTAATAAACAAAACAAAACAGGCACGAGGGCCAACAAAAAACTTGGCCCAAAGGGTTGCAAAAAACAAACTGAGGTAAGCTACACAGAGCTATAAAACAATAAATGCAAAAGGCAAAAAACAAAAGGCACTGGAAACTCCAGGCAAGAAGCACAAGAAAAATAAATAACCAGACTATGTATATTTTCGAAAAACAAGAGGCTGGGACAAGACTTGAAACTAGAAAGGCTATGGAATCTTGACAACAAGAACTTGACTACACTTGCACATGCAATGAGACGCGAGACACTGTCTGCCAGCCAACTTCCACCGCATCCAGATAAAGGCTTGAAAATCATGACACAAGGGGTAACACCTGGAGAGAGAGAGAAACAAGAGGCATGGCAAGATCAAGACCTGGACAGAGATTGGATGACATGACCTGCTCATTAAGAGAATGAGCGTGCTCAGCTTAAGTACCAATTAAGTATGCAGTTTGGAAGCAAGCATGAATGTTAAGAACAGAAAAGCACAGCAAGATCTTGAAATAGCAAAGCAGGAATCATGACAATAAACTCCCTGTCTAAATTAGTAATATTAGTAATGTGCCTATCTAATGAATTACACCACCCAGTGAGTGTTAGTAAATGTTAGTAACTTAAAAACAGTTAATTGCCAATTAAGCTTAGAGAGGCCCGAATCCAGCACAGCATGGAAGGAAGGGGAAATACCAAAGCCAACCAGAGCTCAGAAATGTGCAACAACGAAGGCACGGGGCGGAGCGCAGACAAGCGGTGGAGTGGCATGGCAGACCTGGCAAGAAACAAAACATGGAAAAGTAAATACATGGACATGGAACATGGATAATGAAACACTATGACTATGAACATGAACATGAACATGAACTAGACTATGAACTATGAAATCTTGAAACATGAAACTGTTAAAACCATTAATAATACTGTTCTGGCCAAAGGCCAGAACCCTGGAACACAACATCCACTCCGCCAACACCCGTTTCGGCTGGTTTCTGACACGTGTGGCGATACGCCGGATTGTAACAACACCAATGGAGTCCACTGCAGTCTTAACTCCTGTCCCTGCACAGCGCCCAGCCGCGGCAGATCCGTTGGGCTTTCTGTCCAATGGCTCGATTCAGCGAGTCACTTCTGGCCGGGGGGTTAGTGTGTGCTGCTGATCAAACTCCATGTAATTAGTCAGCCAGTCAGGGTTTCTGAGAGAGTGAAATGTTAACCCTTAGAACACTAAATGCAGCGATTGTTGCTGAATAATTTAAGATATCAAAATCAAAGCTGTTGAAAACCTACAATGTGGCGACTTGTTTAAAAGAGCTCCTGCATGGGAGCTCTTTTAAACAAGTCGCAACATGATAGGTTTTCAATAGCACATGATAATAAAATTTATATTTTTTAAACATATTTTTCAGCGCTGTAAGGGTTTAAGAGATCGGAAAGAAAGATCAGGGGCAAGTCAAGTTGTTTTTTTTTTCTGCTCTGCGCTGACCAATGGACCAGTCGCCGTCCGAGCGACATTCACCATTACACTGTCGAGCTAATCAGCGAGATACTGAACTCAGTGGGTTGAAGGTCTTTCAGCTTTAGAGGAGTAAAAGTGTTAGATTTACTTTTCATTTCGTACTGTTTCTTGAGTTCTCTCTGGGGAGTATGGCTGTGCGTGTGCATGTGTGTGTGTGTCTGTCTGTCTGTGCGTCAGTCTGCCTGTCTATATTTTCTACATTTTCTGGAGCCCATCAAACATAAAGCTTTCCAACAGTCGATAAAAAGGAGATGATTTTTCAGTGCATCACAACATTATGTTAAAAGCCCTGAATTTCATTGCCATTAACTTCATCATCATCATAATCATGTTCATCATTGACATCATCATCGTCACCATCAGCTTTGTCATCATCACACATAACGGTATTTCGAAGAAACTATACTGCACAGACATAATTTTATGATACAATTTTATCAACATGAAGCCCACTTTCTAAAGTTGGAATGACTGTGCCAAAATTACTTATCTGTAGCCCTGGTTATGCATCCTGGTTATGCAGTGAATTTATTGGTTTTACTGCTCCAACTTCAGTGGCACGACTAAACTAGAGAAGTTGATCTTGGCACAGCTTTGCCCACAGCTATATGATCTAAATATATAATAGAAATGTACAGGCAGTTTTCACGGATGTGTCAAAGCCTGGGGTTGTGACAGCTGTGGAAATCTAACACCCCATTCATCCCTCTGACGCCTCCGCTGAGTCTGGCTGAATAAGACTGTTCCTGTGTGAGGTGGATGGAGATCAGAGACGAGGTGAGACTCCCCTCAACACAGCGCAATGCAGGGGATTTAGATGTGACTAGACCTCGCCTAAACCTGAGAGAAGGGCTTGTATTTGGTCGTATGTAATATTGATGAGTTGGGCACACACACACACACACGCACATACACACATGCACATGCACACACATACACACAGGCACACATATGCGCACGCACGCAAACATGCATGCACTAAATCACACACACACAGATACACACATTATTGCATGCACAAACACACTTATACACACACATGCATTCACACATACGCACGTACGCAGGCACACACACACACACATGCATGCTGATGTACATACACCACACACATCACACACACACACATGCATGCATGCACACATACACGCATACACACTTTCACATGCATACTTCCATGCACACACACGCGCACACACGCATGCAGGCATACACACACACACACACTTGCACAACCATGCACAAGCTTAAAGCTATTCACATGTCATTGGGTGAATCAAAAGAAATTAGCTGATTATGGTCAGTTTGCAATAGAATTTCTGGATGCACATTCATTAAAACAGAACTCCGACTGCTGAGTTTACAGCACAGTTCATCAGCTCACTCTGGCTGCACATCAGTCTGACAACAGTCTATCACTGTTTACTGTGCACCATCTATCACATTTCCGAGGAGGAAAACAATTTGATTGAAATTGATTCATGATTGAATTTTTTTCCAAAATCATTTTGCATTCTTTATGGAAAATCATGATGGCATTTCAGGAGACAGGAGAATGAAAGAACATCGGGCGCTAAACAGATCAATTTAATGAAAATGGAAACACACAGAAACTAACAGGAAGAATGATAATAACAATCATCATCATCGTCGTCATCATCATCCTTGCCAAACTTCTTAATGATGAAATAATTGTAAATTTGTCAGATGATCTGACCATTTGCATCATAACACACGGGGGCTGACGAGACACATTGTAAAAAATAGCAGCCCTAATAAGTAATGTGCAATGGTTTATTCTCATCAGCTTGATACAGTATTTTGCAATGAGTTTTGTACAACTTAAAATCTAAATTTTCAAGTTTTCAAATTGTAAACCCCTAAATACCTACTCTCTTGAACATTGTTTTAAAGACAATGCATTGAGAAAACTCAAACACTGCATTATAAAGTGGATTTGGTTCACGTTTTCAAAGCAGCAAGGAAACTTAAGTCTGTAAATTAACCTGTCTTAAATTTTACCATAAGGCGTGGTCAATAAGATATTAAAGTGAAATAAGGCCTCTTATTTAACCTCCTGAAAAAAATAGTGGGAGCACCGCTTGGTGTTGTTTTCACCTTGTGTGTGTGTCTGTGCGTGTGCTTGTGTGTGCGTGTGTGCGTGTGTGTGTGTGTGTGTGTGCGGGCTCTTCTACTCGCTACATAGTGAGGTCAAGGACACGTTCTTATCCGATCAAGTGGGGAATTTTTGACAGTGGGGACATTTTGGCCAGTCAAGCAAATGTGATTTATTGGTTAACCCCTTTGCACAGATGCCAAATATGGGTATTTATGTTACTTTATTTAATGCTTTATAATTCAAGATTTTTAGGCTTCAAAGATAGGGGGAATATGGCTCATCTGAGACAAGACACTTGCAGCATTTAGAATTCCATCATATTGCAGTTTATTTGCATGATTTTGGTAGAGAAAAAGGGCTGCAAACATTAAAATTCTTCATGAAAATTCAGCATTGAAATTGAAAGAAAATACTGAAAATTGAAAAATAGCTGGGGGTTAAAACAATACATTTCTGGGACCATAAACTCCTAGACCACAAGTATACTTCATCTGAGCATGAAATACTAAATTATACACTCTTTAGAAGCCATATAAGAGAGCTCTCCAGGTGGCTCCACAAACCACCAGAGGCCTCAAAATGGTGCTCTGTCAAATCATAAAATAATCATGATTTCTGAGATGCTCCTTTTATACTTAATCATGGCACTCACTTGTTTCAAATTAACCTGTTCACCTGTGGAATGTTCCAAGCATGTGTTTTTTGAGCATTCCACAACTTTACCAATCTCTTGTTGCCCCTGTCCCAGCTTTTTTTGGAATGTGTTGCAGGCATCAAATTCAAAATTAGTGAAGATTTCCAAAATACAATAAAGTTGATCAGTTTGAACATTAAATATCTTGTCTTTGTAATGTACTCAATTGAGTATAGGTTGAAAAGGATTTGCAAATCAATGTATTTTGTTTTTATTCACGTTTTATGCAATGTCCCGACTTCATTGGGATTGGGATTTGTATAACTATGCGTTACACAGATGAGCCTAAATATATAATTGAGTGACTGGCTTGAAGTACTTAGTTGGATACGAGGAAGCGCTGGTTTCATCAATGGAGAAATCAACGCGTAAATCCATGGTAGAGAACTATGCATTTTTGATATGTGATGACTACTGTATTATTGATAGTAGACTGACATAGTATCAATATCGTGGAATTTTTGCTTCAGAAAACAAATATTTCTTAGCTACTAATTGGGATACCATTGGCGCACAATAACTGAAGTGGTTGCTACAGAGGACACAATTTTTTTCTGTGGCAAGAGCTCATTTCGTTGAACTGCTGGATAGATACTATGGGCAAATATATTGAGCAGTTTGTGCATCAGGCTTAGCTGAGGAGTTTAATTTATGCAACTGAAAACAGGGATGGGACTGAACTCGTCCATATTCTAAACCGTGTTTGAGCTCAGCTTGCTAGTGAATACTTAATAACTAATTTGGGTGTGCCATCTAGTGATAGAATGGTGTAACTGTGTGCATAAATAGACCAGCTTCATGTCTGCTGGTATCTACATCTGCACAGGGGCTTAAGGTTATGGTTAAGGCCAGATTTCTGGATAGGTTCTGTTTAGGGTAACCTAAGGTAAGGTAATCCACAGTATGGTAATCATTGGTTACAGTGATTGTGGTTGCAATGGCAGAAAGTACAACTGAATTCATAAAATAACATGGTAACTGCTGGGTTAGCTCACTCGGTTAGGGCGCTGCACTTGCGAAGCAGTATTGACTACCACGGCGCGGATTCGATCCCTGGTCGTACCAACCAGCAGTGGTCGGCAGCTTTTTCAGAGCAGCGCATGATTGGCTAAAGCATTGCAGGGATGCAAATTGGGGAAAATTGCCGGGAAAGGATATTAAAATGGTTGCTTTGTTTGTGGCTCAAGCGCCTCCTGTTGGCCAGTCGGGCGCTCTTCTGTAAGATTCTAAGCTTGCTCATGTTCGGGTATCCTCCGCCCTCGTCCTAAACTTGTGAAAGTTTTGACTAATGAGGGTGAAGACGCAGGAGCTGACAGGCACGTGCTTCAGAGGAGAGCCGCAAACTGACTCTCTCATCTGTGCTGGCAACAAGCGGTCGCATACGAGCAAGCCTTGTAAGTTGTTCTTGAAATGGGAATTCCACATTCGGGTGGGATTGGTGATGGCAAATTTAAAAAAAAAAAAGAAAAAGAAAAGAAAAAAAACATGCATCACTCAAACTTTGGATTTTGTGTGTGGGTGAATATAGTGCCTGAGCAAATGAAACATTTCAGTTATTTTTTTTTTTTGTTTTTTTTTTGTTTTTTTTGAATGTGACACTTATGATACTGTGCTTTCACAAGTGAGTTGTATTCTCATTGAATTTCTTGTTAAGGTAAAGTAGTTTGCACTGATTGCTACTGGCCACAGTAATTGAAATTTTTGCACAATACTTATAAATAGCATTCAGTCATGTACATTGGTTCAGGTAACAATTGACGACGTAATTCATGTGGGCTGAAAAAAAGATAATTGGGCATCATGTCCAGCCACTCCTCAGAAAAAGGTCATGATAATTAGTGTTCGATGTCCCGAGAATTTCGCAGTGAGTGACGTGATCTGTCACCAGCAGAAAGGACTAGAATAGGAGACTTAGAGGAGAGAATAGGATAAAATAGAATCTTATGGAAGAGTAGAGAAGAGATGAATTGCATAGAATATGACAGAATAGAAAAGCCTTATTTCTCACGCCCTTATGAAAATGGACATCTGGATGCTGCAGATTACTGACTGCTGGATGGTTAAGCAACATTATTAAGGATATTCACCGTCCATGTAATGTGTTCTCTGGGCTCTTTCCGCTGGATGAGACGGTTAGGTTGGTTTAACCCTTTTGCAGAGACTACCAGTCATACTTCGTGAGATATTTAGCCATGATTTGCCAGTGCTTAAAAACCAATTAATTTTTAATAGGTGTTTTGCTGAGCTCACAAAATCAAAGCTAAAATACCACCTATGCTAGAAGTGTTAAGTCTGACTCCCAGAAAGCCTGGCACTGTGTGGACTCCCATCATTGATCAGTCTTTAAATAAAGAGTTTATATGTAAGAGGTAACTTAACTGTGCATTAAACTGCTTTAATTAGCCGGTAAAATAGTGAGTAACAGCAATAGCTGGCATTCGTCATGGCTCTCGGGTCCAGTATTAACGGTAGGTCTGGAGCATATCCTTTCTTCACTTTACAAGCCTACTTCTGCCTACAGACATACACTAATAATTTCTACTAGCAATTTCTACACCCGGTGCTCGTACAGAAACAGTGAGGGATATGGTTGGCAAACAGCGAAGGCCAAACTTTATTCAGGGCAGGGGTACCACATTCGCCAAATGTTAGCTTGCTTGACTGGCAGTTTTAGAGCTCGTGGTTTGAGTGCACAGTGGGGCTTAGGATTTTGACTTGCCTCTGACGAGATGAAGTAAGGAAAAGCTTCGCTGTTGGACCCCCGCGCAAGGCCCTTAACCCCCAAAAACCGCTCCAGGCGCTTTACCCCTGTGTCAACATGACATGGCCCCTATTTCTAACCGTCATATCTGACATTTGTTCCAGAGCCATCCTCGCACAGAATTATTTGTTCTTCAGAGAACTGACTGCTTAAATAAAGGTTTAAAAAAAGGTGCCCAGGTAGTTATGTGCAACTGTTGAGATCCTAAAGGGTGGAGCAATTTCTGAACATCGTAAATCCCCCCATATGGTCTCCTGCATTGCGCCTCTAACTCATGGAATTGTGGGATTAAGAGTCCATCCACACCTCCACACCTTCCACAGCCTCATTTGGTCCTGTCATTCCTCCCTCCCCTGATACTGCCAGCAGGGAGTTATATATAGGCAGGCAAAACACAGACCTGCAGCATATGTACTACAGGGAGAGGGAAAGCACACGCAGTGTCTTATTTTCTCGTGTTGATGGTGGCCAAGGCTTCCCAGAACACAATGGAGTGAAGGGTCTTAATGATGTTCCCGTCCGGCTATTAATTTCCCAGGACTCCTGGGAGGGTGTCCACTTTCCTTTGACACACGGGTACAGTACACATAATCCCAAGGTGGCCAGTTATACAGTGATACAGCAATAATAATGCCAATTATGATAGTGCTGCACTAGACCTCAGCTGGGTGCCCAGCTCCATAACCGGGCTAACAAGCTATGGTACTTGGTGGGACTGCTCGCCTGTTTTCGTATCTCCATACACAGTATATGTGGAGACACACGGGCGTGCGCGCACGCGTGCACACACACACACACACACACACACACACACACACACACACACACACTCACCTTCAGCCTTCTAGCAACCGATGGCCTCTTTCACTGAGCCCATTGGCTAATCTGCATTTCTTCTAGTGCATCACAAAAAAAAACCTGCAGCTGAGTACTTGACCAGGGCTGTGAATTATCAGGCCCTCCCCCAGTATATTCTGCCATAAATTCCAACCCCCAACTGATCTTGGACTTGGTCCCAGTTGTCAACCCCCCGGCTCCTGTAGAATTAATAGCGCTTGAGGTTAAGATCAGTCAGCGACGCCTTGTATAGGGGGACAAAGATTACTACGTTAGAATTGCGGAGGTTCGCCGATCAGACATTGGTGGCTCACACCATCTGTACGTTGTGTTTGCATCCTCCTCTTAACACCTTTTTGCAAAGTTTCTTCCGCAGTCAGAGAAAAAAGTGATAAACGGATACGCTTCAAATCCTGCTGTGTTTACTCCTCTTTAATATTCACAGTTCTCACGGCTTCTTGGAAACCTTCAAACTCAACAAGGATGTGGGCGGGTGGTGTGAGGTGCATCTGTGAATGTTACAGCTACCTCTGAATGATTCTGTGGCTGAGACGGAATAGATTAACACCACTCTACCTCATGAGGATGCATGAGCACCATGAAATAATGTGGAGCAATTCACCAAAAATCTGTCAAACTTGGATCAAACAGCCAGTCTTTCAGACTGCAAATGGTTTGGTTTTTTAACATTAACAAGACAATGTTTTCAAATTCACTCAATAAGAAAGTAGTGCAGTGGGTTTGCATTATCTGTCTGAGACGCACTGAAAGAAATTGACGGAAACATCCAATAGTATTTATGACAATTGTAATAGTAATAATCCGATAATCTAATAAAGATCCTGAAATTGTCTCAAATTTTGTTTTTGCCTGATAGTGTTTGTATTATACGCTCTGTCTTTCCCTGAAAGTTCCACAGTTGCTTCACTTTTCTAGAAAGTTCTCCACAGGTTCATGTTTTCCCATCAACTTTTTTTTGTCATAACCGCTGTCCCTTTGCCACAACTATTTATCTCCACAGTCCAACTTTTTCGCTAAACTGGGTTCCCGCAGTACACTGATTAGGGAGGGCCGCACACATCATGCGTACTGCACCTGGATATTCCAGAGAAAAAGGAGCGTAAGGCATCGTACCACAGTGCATTAACACAGGGGAGCCAGGGAGACCGTGGGAGTCGACTGACAGCCTACTGCGACAATCAAATTTAACTCTGTCACTGTCGTGTCGCCGATCCCACGCAATTTGATCAAACCCAACGGGTTGCCTTTCAACCTGCTCCCAGAGCAGCACCTGACACCGCATTTCCCCACAGACAGAAACGTAATCTTTTGAGAGATTTTTCAGAAATCCAGTTGAGTCTGGCACAGAGCTGAGTGATAGAGGGTGACTGCTACAGCGATCCGTGCTAAAGTGCAGCATACAGTTTAATCCCCTGATCAATAAATGCCATATTGATGGTTTAAAGCCTTTAACACCGCACATCTCAATGTCAGTATTCATCGCACGTAATGTCTATACATCCATAAGCTTTGCTGTACGTAATGTGAAATTTCTGAGCTGCCCAGGGGGCTGTGGTTTTTTGGATCCAATGTAATAGTCAATCTATGCAAAACTTCAAAACACCTTTGTATAAAGTAATGTAGTAGCACAATGATGTATTGGTTAGCACTGCCACCTTCTAGTAGGGAGGTTCTGGGTTTCACATCGCAGCTGGGGCCTTTCTGAGTGGAATCTGCATGTTCCTCTCGATTACCCTCCTCCCCACAGCCACAACCAGACATAAACAGCTCAGATAATAGATGGATAGAAAAATTAATATATTTCTGAATTATTAATCTTTCATCGCATTCAATCAAAAACCAATACTCCTGGATGACAACTGGCTCAACTGCAAACGTATATTTACGGTTGAAATAACAGAAACTGTTTGTAAATCATGGCAATACATGAAAAACAGTACTTGAATAAAAGTGTTATTAGGCATTTAGTAAAAAATGGTGTCTATTTAGTTGAAGGTCAATGGATAAATCTGCAGGGAATATGGCCTTATTGAGCATTATTATTATTATTATTATTATTTCATTTTATCATGCAGTTTTAGATTATGGCCAAAGATTCTGTAGAACTGCTGTAGAGATCAAATCAATAAGCAATAGGAGAAACTGACCAAAGATGACACGAAGGAACCATAAATCCTTAAACAATAACAGAACAGTGACAGCGTTGACAGAGAAAAGAGCAAAAGTTATCCAGATTCTGTCAATGTAAATGGCAGAGAGCCTAATCAACATTTGACATGGGCTTGAAAACTGATATTCCAAAAATGATATTCGGCAAATTTAAAGGTTAGCAGGGCCGGATAGAGATTATCTGAGTTTGTCATATTTTGCTTCTTGGGTAAATCTTATACTCTTTCCTGAATTCTTACAGAAGGAACAGACTTGCTGAAAAAAAAAGATGTGCTGATCCTACGCTCGTCTGAAGCGTACCCTTTCAATTTCGCCTTCAGTCTCGGGCACCATCTGAGAAAACGATTTTTAATCACCTCATATCATGGCACAATGAACAGATGCCTGGGAGTCATGAGTCACGAGACAAAGAGCGAAGCAAGAGCGGGCATCAGTGCGCTAATTAAAAAACAAATCTGATCGCTGCTGGAGCAAACTTGGAGGTATGCTAATGTTCGGTCTCTCATACGGAATGAGAAACGCATACGGCAGCCAAGTACCTTTTTTTCAGAGGCAGAGATAGGACCCAAGAGCAGGAGGCATCAAGAGAAGCTTCCGGCATTAATCCTGGACCTCGGGCCCGAGCCAGAACCGGGGATACTATGGCGAGAGCCAGGCAAGGAGATTGCCGGCGTCGTCTGGCGACGGCACAGCAGGCTCTTGTCTGCACCGTTGGCCACTAGGGCCTGGCTACATCTGGCGGCTCTTCCATCAACGTAATTAAATTTGAGGAGAACTTCAGCTTCTGCCAACGACCTACTGAAAATTGCAGACAAGGAACCCAAATCGTAGCAAGAACAAAACTCCAGCACCATCACGTTAGCAGCGATACTCATTGACGCCAGAAGTCAGACCTCTCCTGACATGAGATGGCTGTAAGGTTTTTTTTTTGTCAATTGATTGCCATTGCATACAACAGCCTGGTTGGATACACGTTGAAACTTCTTTGGCAAATCGCATGGTGCACTGCAGTTCAACAATCAATGGTTGTGGTTGTTGTCAGGAAGATTCTGCATTTGAAGGCCTGTGGAGCAGTGCCTTTATAGCGGAGTGCGAGTATGAGGTTAATGTCCAGTTCTGTTATAAATCTGGGATTCTGAACAGCCAGGTGGGTGATGAGTATAATAAAATTCCTATTTGGCAGAAAGCTCTGTAAAAAAAAAAAAAAAAAAAAAAAAATCAACTCTGCTATGGCTATAGATGAACAGTCCACATTTTTAGCACGTACTTATGGTAAATGTAGATGTGCGTTAAAGCTGTATATAAATGTACGTATGTATGTGTGGTTAATGCATTTCCCATTACGAGCCAACGGGTATCAAGGGAGATCACATACTTTACTTCTACTAATTTTCTTTTTTTTATCCCAAAAAAAAAACAGCTCATCCATTATCCATTCAATTGAGCAGTGAGACAAAAATAGCAGCTCTTTCAACATCTTTATGGGGGACAATAAATTCAATTTAAAGTGTAATTCAACAAAAATTACCCATGTTATTTGACTCCGTCCACTGGGGAATTAACGCTAAATTAGTATTTTAATTTTGCTGATCAAAGGCAATTTCCATCAAACAGAGGAAGCAGAACATCGGAAGTTATTATGATGTATTATGCACAAGATTACGAGCCAGAATGCTTAGCATTTAACTACTAGTGCCCCGAGAAACTGCTTCATATCTGATAATATGCATTGATCTCACACTAATTAAAATCTAGTGTTTTTGAATAATGCATATAAAAGCAGGAATAGTGATTAAAAAATGCTGAATATTGTTTATGAACCTATATGAATATATCAGGTATGCATTCGCGTGACGGGCCATTTTAATTAGCCCTTCAAAGTGCAGTCCTAAATGGTTACAAAAATGGTTACTGCTCTTGAACCATTTTGATGACGGGCATAATCATTGTATTCTTTGAAAAAAGACGCTCAGTAGATTGTTGTCAAATACGTAGAATTGCTGAGAATATTACCCAAATTAAGTGACGACACTGGAACTTTCCGATTTTGTCCCAAAGAAAAAGATTTCATACTTTCTTCTCCCCCTGTTGCGCTGTGACCAAGCCTCATCAGCATAGAAAAATAATGCAGCCGCAGCCAGACACCCGAACAACTGTCAGTTCAAAAATTGCAATTCTGTACGCAAAAATGAATATCTTATAGATTTTTTTTTCTTGGTCACGTGTATGTAGCCCATATGTTGCCAAATTTTCACTCCAGTATACCCCTCTATTCCTGCACTGGTAGCAATCGTATATGCCTATAAAAGGCACTTCCAAAACTCCTTTGCTTCATTCACAAAATCCCTTCCTTGTCAGAAACCATTTCAACAATTCCTCCTCATTAAAATTAATTCCTTGGCTGCCGTTCACATCCTTCTCTTTGACGTTTCAGACCACTGTCTGTGTTAACTAAAAGAATTAGGTTTTGTTGTATTGGAGTTGGGACTGATAGGCTTAAACACTTATTTTTCAGTTAGATCAGCACATAATAGCCCGTGGGTGGATTTATTTTGTTCCTAAAGGGCTACAGTACAATCTATAGCACTGCATCATTAGTAGTATTACCGAACCCACTTGTGGGGGAATTCACTGAAAACTCGTTGTCTAGGGAAAAAGGAAAAACGCTCCTTTCCCCCACAGCAGCGGTAATAGCTAGGACCAGCTAGCTGGTCAGTAAAGTGGCTGTCGTCCTGACTGAGGTTCTTGGGAGGTGCGACCTTACCTCCCCACAAGCTCCACGGATGGTAACACGGGCCGAGGCTGGTTGAGAACCGCTTCCCCGACTAGTCGTCAGCGTACGGCCGGAGCAGCAGGCGAAGTCCGACGCTGGACGAACAGCTCCCAGTCGTCAGTTTAGTTCAGTTCAGTTCGGGTTTTCTTCAAATTTCCCTGGCGTCTAGTTATAGGACCGATTGCAGGTAACACACCATTTCGAGGGTGGCTCTTTCACATGCTCCTTGCTCCCGCTGGCGTTTCAAAAAGTGTCTCTCCTCCATATCCGCCACGTCAGCAATAAGGTTTCACGCAGGTGAAAACATCACATGGTCACACCCCCCCCATCACCCCCAATCAGTCGACAGCCAGTGAAATCACTAGATGAGTGTATTCTTAATTAAAACCGATATTAATAATAGTAGTGCTCCCAAACTACCAGCCTATGAGTCGGAGAATGTCGTGGCACTCAAACTAGTCTCCCGTACTTCCCACAGGGAATAGGTTGTCCGTTACAGTTCCCCCCCCCATAAGCCAAAACATACAAAGGAAAACACAAAAGTGCAATACACCCACTCCCCTTTTTTTTTGTTTTTTTTGTTTTGGTCAGGCCAAAGGACAACCTGTACCATTTCGACAAAAAATCACATCTAGAATAATACGAGGTCACATTTATAAACACATTAAAAAAAAGGGAAAGGTAGTAGACCTCACATCTACACCCAAGCCTCTCAGAGCAACATGCTCCTGGCAAAACATTACTTCTGGCCAGCTAATAACTGGAGCGAAGATATCACTCAACCCAGATGTATATCATGGACACTCACGTTCCACACCGAGACAGGGCGTCGGCAACCACATTATCCCTACCGGAAATGTGTTTAACCTTTAGCGCATACGGTTGCAGGATCAAACTCCATCTGAAGACTCTAGCATTTGAACTCTGGAAGCGGGCCAAAAAGCTTAGAGGGTTATGATCGGAGTAAACCAGCACTTCCCCAACCACATTGGACACATACACCTCAAAGTGCTGAAAGGCTAATACTAGCGCCAGAGCCTCCTTCTCTATGGTAGAGTAGTACTTCTGATGCCGGTTCAGCTTTCTTGAAAAGTAAGCAACTGGCCTCTCAATACCATCCTCTCCAGCTTGCAACAAAACAGCCCCTATCCCCACATCAGATGCATCAACTGCAAGACAGAAAGGCTGGGAAAAATCGGGTGCCACCAGAACTGGTTCACAAGATAGAATCGCCTTCACAGCATCCAAGGCTTGCTGACACTCAGGAGACCATACCCACTTAACCCCCTTCTTCAACAAGTCAGTTAGGGGGGATGTAACAGCCGCAAAGTTAGGTACGAGCTTGCGATAAAATCCGCACATCCCTAAAATCCGCATCAATTGCCGACGAGTGCGAGGAACCGGAAATTCCAGAATTGCCTTTACCTTAGCCGACCGCGGGAGCACCTCCCCACGCCCGACTTTATGACCAAGGTAAGTGACCTGACCCTGCCCAAACTCACACTTGGAAAGATTTACCACTAAACCCGCCTCAGCAAGACGGACAAAGAGCAAACGTACGTGCTCCACATGGCTCTCCCAGGAGACACTATACACGACCACATCATCAATATAGGTGACCACATGGTCCAACCCCTGGGTCACCTGATTCATCAAGCGCTGGAAACAGGCAGGTGCATTTTTCATCCCAAAAGGCAAAACACAGCAGGCGTATAAAGCATCATGGGTGGTAAAAGCAGACACCGCCTTAGCATTCTCAGACAGTGGCACCTGCCAATAACCTTTCAACAGGTCAAACTTCGAGACATAGCGGGCCCGACCAACACAGTCAATGCAGTCCTCGATCCTAGGGATGGGATAGGCATCAGCACGTGTCACCGCATTCACCTTCCTATAGTCAATACAAAGGCGGTGCGCACCATCGTCCTTTGCCACCAGAACCACAGGTGAACTCCAAGCACTATCTGTTGGCTCAATAACACCAATCCGCAACATGTAGTCTATTTCCTGCTTCACCAGGGCACGCTTCTGGGGGGACAACCGATAGGCATGCTGTTTTATGGGGGCAACATCTCCCGTGTCCACATCATGGACAACAAGCTTGGTCACACCTGGGGCATCTCGAAACAGTGACGGATGAGACGAAACCAGACCCACCACGTCCTTCGCCTGAGACACTGTCAAATGGCTAAGCTGGTCATGAAGATTCTGCATCGCCTCTGTATTCTGGAGCCGAGCACTGACTGGCTCACGAGGAGAGTAACCTGCCTCCACTTCACCATCATCACGGTCCTGCACACGGTTGAAACACACAGGGGCACCAGCTTCCCTGTCCACATAAGGCTTCAGTAAGTTCACATGACACAGCCGTGTCTTCGCTCTCCGATCAGGAGTGCTAATCACATAATTGCATGGGCCCACCTGTTTCAACACTGTATATGGCCCTCCAAAACGGACACCCAACTTCTCTCCTCCTGCTGGCAACAAAACCAGCACCCGTTCACCAGGCACAAAAATACGCGGCCGAGCTCGCTTATCATACTGCCGTTTCATGCGCAACTTGGACCCCAGCATCTTTTCCTGGGCCACCTCACAAGCCACCTGGAGCCGGTCAGTAAAACGAGCAACATACTCAAGTGGATCCTCAGAGACACTCGGGCCCACTAAGCGTTCCTTCATCAACCGCAGAGGCCCCCGCACCTCGTGCCCAAAGACCAGTTGGAATGGGGAGAAACCAGTCGACTCATTAACAGTGTCCCTCACAGCAAACATGAGGAACGGCATAGCAGAATCCCACTCTGTTGGAAACTGGTCACTATAAATCCTCACCATCTCTTTAAGTGAGCGATGAAAACGCTCAATAGCCCCCTGACTCTGTGGATGATAAGCAGATGACATAACCTGCTTAATACCTAGCTTATGCAGGACACCCTGGAAGACAGTAGAAGTAAAATTAGAGCCACGATCTGACTGAATTTCCAAGGGGAAACCGTAAGCAGTGAAGAAATGAGTAAGAGCACCAATAACAGTCTTTGCTCGGATATTCCTGAGTGGAACTGCCTCGGGAAACCGAGTAGTGACATCTAAAATGGTAAGAAGATATTCAAACCCCCGCTTTGTCTTAGGGAGGGGCCCCACACAATCGATCATCACACGAGAAAAGGGAGTCGTAAAAATGGGCAGCGGCTGCAAAGGTACCGGCGGCAGCATATGCTGGGCCTTCCCAGCTCGCTGACATGACTCACAAGAGCGACAGTAATCAATGACACTTTTCTTCAAACCAGGCCACCAGAAATGGCGCCGAATCTTCTCAAGGGTCCGATTAACCCCTGCATGGCCAGCTACAGGCCCAGAATGGCCCGTCTTGAGCACGCCCTCTCGATAAGCCTGGGGCAACACCACCTGGTGCAACACAGCCCACTCCTCAGCAGGTTCCTTTGGAGGCCGCCAGCGTCGCATCAAAACATGGTCCTGCAAGTAATAGCCATCCGAGAGGTTAGCATCACCTTCCAGCTCCTCCACTAACTGGAATAAAGGTGCCACCTCAGGATCTAGCAACTGGGCCTCCACCAGGGCCTCACGACCCAAATGCGGTTCATCCTGCCCCTCACTTAAGTAGGCCATGAACGTATCAGCCAGATCAACCTGTGACCCAGGCTCCTCATCAGGAGTGGCATGCATCTCAGCTTTTGCCTGCGCACGAGTCACCACACAAGCTGTAAACACCTCTGGGAACTCCCTTGCCAATTTCTCGGTGTCAAGCACATTACAAGGTTCAGGCGAGAGCACGGGACTATTATTAACCAAAGAGCCAGCCAAGTCATTGCCCAACAACAATGAAACACCTGGCACAGGAAGCGTATCGACAACGGCCACAGTCACAGGTCCTGAGATTAGCTCGGAACGCAGGTAAACCTCCCTTAAAGGATAAGGCCCAAATTCCCCACCTAAGCCAACAAGGAGTACCACCGGGTTGTCCGATGCGGGAGGCGGCAGACCCAAAGTGCCAGCCACCAATAAGGACTGACTAGCTCCGGTGTCCCTCAGAATCTGTATGGGGACTTCAGGACTACCATGAAAGAGTGCCACAGTGCCAGGAGAAATGAAAGGGGAGCCATCAACAATGGACTTCTCTACAATACCATTCTGCACTAATGGGACCGTTTCAGACCCCTGAGTATGAGCAGACACCAAAGCCACCACCTGGTCACGGTTCGCCCTATCACGAAGGGCTAAGCAGTTAGATCGAATATGCCCAGGCTTCCGACAATAATGGCAAATAATTTCCCGATGTGAGCCGAAGCCATTATGCCCTCTCTGAGCCTGACGCTCGGAGGCCTTTGGACCAGCCACACTCGACTGAACATTAGTAAACGCCAAGCTACTACTTGAGCCCGCAGCTTGACTGGAAAAATTACTGATGGTCTGTTTCGCCTCAGTTTTTGAGTTAAACGCCTTACGCTTATCCTGACCCCTATCATGATGCCCACGCCCAACACAACCGAAATGGATAACCTCCCAGGTGTCAGCGAGTTCTGCTGCCTCTTTAACATTAGTCACACCACGCTCAGACAAGTGAACATTGAGCTCACGAGACAGACAGCTCTTAAATTGCTCCATGAGGAAAAGCTCAATCAAAGCGTCTAAAGAGTCAGCCTTACACGCAGCTAACCAGCGCGTCATCAGAATCTGTAACCTCCTGTACAAATCAAGGTGCGATTCACCATTTCTGCGTCGGTAAGACCTAAACTTCCTACGGTATTCGTCAGGGACGCTACCATATGCGGTCAGAACAGCTTTCTTCACGGCATCATACTGAAGGGCCAGTGAACCATCAAGCGCGGCAAATGCACGCTGAGCTTTGCCAACAAGCGCCCGCTGTACTAGCAATGCCCAACGAGGACGTGGCCAGTCCAACTCCATCGCGACCCGTTCAAAGTTTTCAAAAAAAACGTCAACATCATCCTCATTAAACTGAGGCAAAAGCCTTTCTGCTGCACTGATGTGAAAAGCAGGTTCAGATGGCACACCCTTCTCTCTAGCTACTTTCTCCACCTCCAATTTCAGCCTCTCAAGCTCAAACACCCGGTCTCGTTCCTGCTTCTCAAGTTCAAACGCACGATCCCTCTCCTCCTTCTGCTCTGCCCATAACGCATCCAAATTAAACAACGTCTTCACCAAGGCCATCAATTCCTTCTTCGATATTGAGGGAGAAACCTCAACACCGTCCGCCTGAGCCAATTTGGTTAGCTGTGGCCTAGTCATGGCCCTGAACTGGGCAGCTGTGGGCAACTGAATATATGCTTCAGGCGCCAGCGGAACCGTCAGTTCCCCATCCGTGTCACTAACCATGTCCATGCGCATCAAACAAACTAATGCACAGAGAGCACAACAATAGGTACACAAACTTCACCAGAGGCCTCCTCACTATGACAATGAGAACCCTCCAAAATTAACAAACGGTCCCTGGAGTGCCACACAGGGAACAGCAAAGCCACTCAAATATACCCCTAAATATTGAGTCAACGGCCAGCTGGATCAAACGGAGAAAGACCCTCGGAAAAAAAAACTTAAGTAGCGGCTCCACACACGTCCTCCAAGGCGAACTATCGACCTGTAGCTCCTGTAAATTATAGTAGCCACGGTAACCACCAGGGCTAATATACTTACACAACAGCCCAGCCCCTCCCGCTAATCAGTGCGACCAACACTGTAGCTTCAGGAACACGGGGAGGTACCAAACAGGCTTCTCCCAGAGCTTCACCGAAATTCCAAAAGGATATTTCGTAACGTCAAACGGAGAACTAGTTCTCACCAAAAAAAATTAACGCGATAACCACCAGTGTGGTCTCGCAAAAAAATTAAATGCAGCCACTACAATTGAACCAGACGCTCCTTCATGGGAGCTACAAAACTTGAACGCCAGTTACCACGAAATTAATGGCATTAATCGCTTCCCAATTACCGCACCGAACTGTCGCCAACGAACCAACATCCAAGCAATTACTTCCTGTGGAAATAAGTACAGACACAGCTAAATCCGTGTTCTGGGCTTGCACGTATTTTAAACTAGCTAGCCTACCTACCAGAGCGAACTACCTGGTGCACAGCCTTTAACAGGGCTCCAACAACCCCCGTGTACCTTTCCACACAAATATTTGCTTGCATGTACCGTTAACTAACTGAACACTACCAACGTAGTCAACTAATTTCACGTTGTAGATTACGAAAAGCTAATAAGACCGGAGATAAAGTACTGTTTTTACTCAATGGAGCGAACACCAATCCAAGTCAGCTACGCATTTATAACCATTCGACTCCCGGACGAGCCCCCAATTCTATTACCGAACCCACTTGTGGGGGAATTCACTGAAAACTCGTTGTCTAGGGAAAAAGGAAAAACGCTCCTTTCCCCCACAGCAGCGGTAATAGCTAGGACCAGCTAGCTGGTCAGTAAAGTGGCTGTCGTCCTGACTGAGGTTCTTGGGAGGTGCGACCTTACCTCCCCACAAGCTCCACGGATGGTAACACGGGCCGAGGCTGGTTGAGAACCGCTTCCCCGACTAGTCGTCAGCGTACGGCCGGAGCAGCAGGCGAAGTCCGACGCTGGACGAACAGCTCCCAGTCGTCAGTTTAGTTCAGTTCAGTTCGGGTTTTCTTCAAATTTCCCTGGCGTCTAGTTATAGGACCGATTGCAGGTAACACACCATTTCGAGGGTGGCTCTTTCACATGCTCCTTGCTCCCGCTGGCGTTTCAAAAAGTGTCTCTCCTCCATATCCGCCACGTCAGCAATAAGGTTTCACGCAGGTGAAAACATCACATGGTCACACCCCCCCCATCACCCCCAATCAGTCGACAGCCAGTGAAATCACTAGATGAGTGTATTCTTAATTAAAACCGATATTAATAATAGTAGTGCTCCCAAACTACCAGCCTATGAGTCGGAGAATGTCGTGGCACTCAAACTAGTCTCCCGTACTTCCCACAGGGAATAGGTTGTCCGTTACAGTAGAAATGGTAATTATAGTGAAATTAATGAAGACATGCAGCTACTATCCCTTTAGCAAAATTGATTTAGGGAAGTTTAAGCTTAGCTTGTCTAAGCTTGCATGTTTAAGTGGATTAAAAACTTTAACAAATTTTTATCTCTGGACCGTTAACAGGGTAAGAACATCGTTTTCAACATGTTTTTGAATCATACCAATGCTGTAGGACTGAACCTGGGGGACTGCATAGTGAGGCAGAGGGTTCTAATGACACAATTTTAAATACTATTTTTGCTTTTGTGTTTGCATCATAAAACAGCTCATGCAGTTAGAATGCTGAGTCCTCAAATTATCAAACGATATATAGTTCTACAGTGTAGCACAATATTTTGCTGTATAAAAAAACAATTATGCCTAGCGGCCTGCCCTCGGGCTGGTGCTCACAAAAGTGTCAGTACCGTTAATGTACCTTAAAGCTATTCTTACCTTTCTGGAATTTTTACACTTTTCTTTTGTAATCTTAAAATGCTCCTAATAAGTGTATGGCACACTAAAATGTTAAAGAAATCCACCAGGTGTTGAAACTCCTCGATATTCAATTCTCATATATTTCTGATAAAAGTCTGATGAATCATTTTCTTTGGTCCGAATAAAAAGATTTGCTGGGCTTCCTGTCTGTCATCCGTTGCTGCGTCCCTTCCAGTTGCCTACCGCTGTTACAGCTTGCGAGTCGCGCGCCTCTCTGGCAGAGCAGCAGAGTGGCAGAGGCAAAGCAGGTACTCAACAAAGTTAGCCTGCAAGCAGAGCAGCTGCAATTGCTCTTGATTTAATGATTAATGTTTCTGGGACCATTCTGGTGAGGGAAAACAAGACATTATAACAGCAGTTTTGCAAGAAAATATGTATGAATTCTGCTGAAAGATGAAACAACTGACTGTTAAACAAAAAGGCGCTGAAATGCTATAATTACTAAAGTTAATGGTAGTTCGTCAGATGCTACGAGGGCATTTTATTTTTTACCACATATAGAATTGAATATTATGTAATTACGTTAGTTTTCACTAACCGGTGCCTCTGAATCTGACTCCATTGCCCCGTCTCAAGATGCTTTCACACCGGACGTGAAACGAATTTTTCGTATGACAGATTACATTCAAAGTCAATGCAAAGACGTGAATATGCGCAAGATTTGCGTCTTTGCATTGACTTTGAATGTAATCTGTCGTGCGAAAAGTTCGTTTCGTGTCCGTTGTGAAAGCAGCTTCATTCGCGCTGCTCACTTTCTCACCGCACGCGTCACGGGAGGAGGGGAGCCTCAGAGGTCAGGAAGGGGGAAGAGGGTGGGACATTGGAGAGAGGCGGGTTGTTCATGTTCAAATTTCTACTAAGTGCTGTGCCACATGCCTGAAAGGTAAGAATTGCTTTGACCCCTCTGCACAGATGTAGATGCCACTGGACATGGAGCTGCTCTATTTGTGCATGCAGTTATACTATTCTATCACTAGATGGCACACCCAGATCAGTTATTGAATATTCACTAGCAAACCAAGCTCAAACACAGTTTAGAATATGGAGAAGTTCAGTCCATCCCTGTTTACCAGGAGTAGCATGAATTAAACTCCTCGCTAAGCCTGATGTGCAAACTACTCAATATACTCATATATACCCGTAATACGTATCCAACAGTTCAAAAAAAATTTATCTCCTGCAACAGAAAAAACTCACAGTCCTTTGTAGCAAAAACTTCACCTATAGTGAGCCAATGCTATCCCAATTAAGTAGTAAAGAAAAATTCAACGTAGTATTAATGCTATGTCATTCTACTATCAATTATAGTCATCACATATCGAAAACGCATGATTCCCTACTGTGGATTTACACGTAAATTCCTCCATCAACGAATTCAGTGCTCCATTATATCCTACGACATACTCTCATTTATTTGCCAGTCACTCAACTGCTTGCTCAGGCTCATCTGCGTAAAACACAGTCATAGTTCACTTCCAAGTGAAACTTCGTCGGTAATGATCTATTGATTAACCAGTTTTTTACCGAATTCTGGAGAGTATAAACTTTCCACAGTAACTGAAGGACATGGATTGGACCATCAGAAAAGTATTTAAACCTTTGCGTAACAGCAACTTAGGTTGTGCTCTCTTAATAGTCAAATCAAGTCAGATTTATTTATATAGCACATTTAAAAACAGCAGATGCTGACCCAAAGTGCTTTACAAGAAGAAAACTTTCCACAGAACAGGCTACAGAGATGGCATAATCAAAAGTTGAGAAAGGTGCATCATACACAAAATTAGATGCAACATAAAGACCTCATGAAACTCAAGATTAAAAAGGAGGTCAAGAACAGAGTAAAAGTGCATCACAAGATTCAAATCAAAGACTCAACAATGTCAGGCACATAATAAAATAAAGTTGTGCAGCCACAAAATAAAACAGAAGAGAATGAAGCTACAAAAAGCAATGCAGTAACATGTAGAGTGAGAATAATAGGGGCCCGAAAATGGACCCTTTAGGGACCCCACAACTCATGACAGCAGTAGAGGAGGAACAGGTACCCAAGGAGACAGAAAAGGTTCTTTCAGTGAGATAAAAAGAAAACCAGTACAACCCAGAGCCCTGTAGTCCAAAAGTCTCTCTTAGCCGTTCTAGCAAGATGTCGTAATCAATCGTGTCGAAAGCAGCACTGAGATCCAGGAGCCCGAGAATGGCACAGGAGCCAGAGTCGAGGTGTAGGAGGATGTCAATTTGGACTTTCAGCGGGGCGGATTCTGTACTATGTCACTCTTGAAAACCAGATTGAAACTTATCAAAGATGCTGTGAGTAGTTAAATAGTCCACACGATGTGAAGCCATTACTTTTTCCAAAATCTTGGAGATGAAAGGTTATTTAGAAATTGGCCTATAGTTTACTAGATCAAATGGATCTAGTGTAGGCTTTTTCAGCGATGGCTGAACAGAGGGGTGCTTGAAGCAAGAGGGGACTATACCATACCTCAAGGAACAATTTATTATAGCTAAGACAAAAGGGCAGATGGTGTCAAAGACCTCTTTAAAAAGGTGAGGGGGGATGACATTGAGGGGGTAATATGAGCAACTGAAAATTATGCAATTGCACAGAAAAAAGATGTCCAAAACCGGCCTGAGATGCTCACTTACATTTACGGGATTAAAATGAGGTACTTAGTTAATGGGAATTATTCGGAATGAAACTGGACTGGAGACTTCCTTCTACTGAATAGATAAATGTCTCTGGAGGAGGAATACAACGAAGAAAGGGTTTTGTTCATTTGAGTAAGTACAATTTCATATTTTTTACCTATGGCTAGCTGGCCAGCTGTTTTTATTCTCGGTTTACTATAGCGATGATAATCACAGAGCTTTTTACCACATTGGTAAGTAAGAGTAATCGTTAGTCTTTGCTAATAATACCTCATGTGGTGGGATCTTGCTCAATGTGGCTCTTTGATTTAGAATTTATACCGTATTCTACTAAATCAAATTCGAGGGATTTGGCTCATTTAAAATGCGAACAGATCAAGCCCTTCGGTAGACCCCCTGCTACCATTCATTGCTCTATTCTCTTCAATCTAGAGTAGCATATTGCTTGCTTTTTCCTGACAGTAGAATGTATTTTCTGTTATAATAAGGTGTATTGAAGATATTACTGAGTTAGTGAGTTATACTTGTTCCTTGTAAGGTGTGGAAAATGTTCATATAAGGTTATGAGCTCTGAAGTTCATTGCAGGGTCAATGTTCTGAGCATTAAATAAGCAAGTCATTTAATGTGTATGTGTGCTTGCTTGTGGGACTCTGAAGAAAAATGGACAAAATTTTAAACTTTATCACGGAGAAAAGGCGTGTTTTGGGTTTGGCATAGAGTTCTGGCAACCATTGATGTCCAATTGCACATATATTAATTAAATCATGCTAAATTAAACCAGAAAATCATTATTTCATATTGAATTTCATGCATCAAAAGTTGATTTGAATATATGATTATTTTATGATTTGACATGATGCCATTTTAAGGGATCTGAGAGTATGGGGAGCCACATATAGAGTTGTGTGATGGTTGGTTTTTCAAGACGCCAAATGCTGTGGCCAGAACGAAAGAAAGAATACCAAAATAAGAGACAATCACAAGCAAAATAAGAGAGGGAGACTCGCGCTTCCAAAGGACCTAGATCCAGTCCGATTAACAACTGAACGACTGAACAAAATGAAAGGGAAAAATCTTGGAAACCGAGATAAAAAGAATTCACACCAGACCGTGCTCAGAAAGAGGAAAGAAAGAGAGAAAGATTCCCTAATTGCTAATTAGCACTTTCCTCTTTTGCAGCTAATTCCTCAACAATTCTCTAACTAAAGACCTGACCGGCTATAGTGCAGACAAAACACTGACACTCTAGCAAGGGCAGCGAGGCGGAACTTGGGGTTAAATAGAGTCCTAGCGCCACCCCCTGTTAATGCCAGCTAGCCCAAGAATCGGATTGTGGGCAAAAAGATATCGTCTCGGACGAGAGCAAAAAAGAAAGGTCTTAAAGCCACCGCCAGCCTCCAAAACCAAGACAAGCTGTCTTACTTGGCTCCTAAAGAATACATAATTTAGAATTTCATGCACAGATGAAGAATACTTGTGGTCAAAGAGTTTTTGATCTTGGAAATGTGTAGTTTTAACCCCCAGCCACTTTTCAATTCTCGGTATTATTATTATTTTTTTTTACAATGTCAATTATGACAGAATTATGATGTTCGCAGTCCTTTTTCCTGACCAAAATCATGAAAACTGAAATACAATGGAATTCTAAATGCTACTAGTCTCTTTGCTCAGTTGAGCCATTGCCTTCCTCTCTGTGAAGCTGCAATCTTGAATAGTTAAATTAGAAAGTCTTAAATAATGTAACATATAAATAGCCAGATTTTTCCTTTTGCGCAAAGGGGTTAATTATAAAATCCATGCTCTATGTTTTCCAGAAAACATAATGACAGGTGTATTCGTCAAAACATGTACCAATAAATGTGAGTGTCATAATATTCAACGTAGCGGTGACAGTTGATGTCAGGGGATTATGTTATTTTAATTGTTAAAAAAAAAATTTATTAATGCACTCAGATATGAGAAATCCATGTGTGATGTAAAACCATGCGATTCTGATGAGTGAGTGGAGGTGTTGTGTCAACTACCACCAGAAAAAAAAATTAAGGCAAAACTACAGCCAGAATGATTTATAACTGATTCCTCACTTATGCTGTTGAGTGAATGTTAACCCAGGGATCTTTTCCAGTCGTGGAGTTTAACATAAGGAGCTGGACAATCAAAAACACATAATGTGAAAAAAGCTTGACTTCATGCATTAAAACAAAGACCAAGGCATACAAAAGTTCCCTCAGCCTTCGCTGAACGTTGTCAGTGCCTGATGAAAAGAGGACGACACTGTAATCCCAAAACAAGATGATCATAATGATCACATGAAGCATTTTCCTCACTATAGAGGCTGTTGTAAGGAAAAATCTTAATTTGCTTTAAGATGTATGGGGAGGTAAACGCTTAACATGACCATTATCACTTTGCATTTGGATAACCATTGCCTTCTTTCCTTTCGTGAAGCACAATAAAGTCCTCATAATATATTATTTTTTTAACAATTTAATATAATTCCCTGGTGCCAGTAAGACGAGCGTTTGATGCTTTTGGGGGAAAAAAACAAATTGAGCATTTTCAGCTGGTCTCCAGTTTCTCATTATCCCTCCTCAGTTACTATGCACTGTTTCAAGTGGGCGGGGTTGGAGGAAATGAGGCTCAGCTTTGATTCGCTGTCTCATTGCAGCAAAAATGAGCAATGGCTGCTGAAACATGTTGATACTGGGCTATACTATGCAAGCGACTGCACTTCTGATGTCGAAACGGACTCCAAATCATCATGTGTTGTTCGAGAACGTGACCTCTTAGGAAAAAAATGATTTCTATGTTATGGGGCTTCTCAGCTTTTTTAAATTTAGAAACTTCCTCAAAACTACAATTCTTTTCATGCTATATTGAAGCAACCAGATATTGAGTCCCAAAGACTTTTAACCTAGAACCTTTGCAGCATGGAACGAAGACAGCAAAATAAAAAGAGCTGTTCTTGGTCTTCCTCTGCACTGCAATTCAGCAAGTTCACTTATCCTGTGTAATAGTTATGCTCTGTGAAATTGTACCATATGATAGCAGAGGACATTCCAATAACAGCAGATATGCAAATTATTGATTTCAATAGAAGGCACTCACAGATAGAATGGATTTTTCAAAGCGTTATTTCATATTGGCCCTGATTGTTTCATCCAGGTGAAATTATCAGTGTCCTTCAAACAGAAAGCTCAAGCTAAACTATGAACTTAACATCATGACCATAGACAAGCAGGCCAGATCGGTGGTGAGGGAAAAAAAAAACAGAAATTGTGAATGATTTAGTGCCCAGGGTATGGGCAAGAGTGTCGTCTGCTCGCAGAAAATTCAAGTTTCCAAATAAAAAATTTCATGAGGGAATTTTTCGAATGCTGTTATCCGCAGTGATTTACTGACTTGTTTTTGTTTGTTTTTTTATCAAGAAGCTTTTAAGCAGCTGGATATTTATAGAAGCAATCGAGGTTAAGTACCTTGCTGGAGGCTGTAATGACAGAAGCACATCCGAGAATTAACCCTTCAACCTTTGAGTTATAAGCCCTGTTCCCCAGCCAATAAACTACACAACACCACTCTGCCCATCCTCTTTTAAAGAAAAACAAGGACACAGCCACAGCTCATGAAATGTCTGCAAACACTTGTTAGTGCACTTATTTCGATGTTTTGTGTTTGCCAGCACAACACATTTTCTGCTAACCCAGATGGAAAACCGCTGACCACAGGGGGGGATAAAAACCCCAAAAGAAATGCCAAACTAAGAGAACAGCCTCAAATCAGAGATACAAGGGAATGTTACAAGCTGATAGGCCGCAGCTACTTCCTATTTCGAACGCAACATCTGTTTACCTCAAAAAAGTGGCAACCAAAACTGCTTCTGGAGAGTGCTCCTGTGATCTGGAAAAACCTGGTAAATTTGTCACCTTTTGGGAGAAACTGAGTTTGACCCACATTTGCGCTAATTAATAGTGGTGAAAATCTTAATACAATAGTTATTAGTGTTAGTTGAACTGTCAAAATCAGGTTTCTATCATTTCTTCCAGTGAGAAAAAGTCCAGAATCCAAGGGTTTTTGTTCAGTTGCGAAAATCCTTGATGCTGATAAAGTGACTAGGATTTTCCAGGTCATAGGAGAGTGGCCTTCATTTCAATCCAAATGCTGTATTTCTGGTTGCAGCCTTCTGACAGCAGAATGAGGTGAGCCTTCTTTGGGTTGGAGTGAACCTTAGCGAGTCTCTTCAGCATTTTTCACATCTTCACATGAGGGTTGTATGGGGGTTCAGGCCTGGTGTTGTGCCTTATGTGCCCTTCAGTTACGCTGCGAATTGTCGTCGACAGTTCTGTGTATGTAAAAAAAGAGCGAGCCTGAAATAGTGCAAACATACAGCGCGTGAAGCGCATACATTTCATTTTTTGTCCTTAGTAAATGCTCATGAGTGAGGGAGTCAGTTGATGAGAAAGCAGGTGACCACAGTTGGCAACGCGTAGCCCGCGGCGGCAGTTTGCAGCGCTGCGGAAAAAAACACACACTGTACAAATAAAATAGTTGTGACTTGACTGCCCCACTGCTAACGCCTCTCCCAGATTTGTGCTGATGTCCTGTCCTGTGCGTTTCATCAAGCTCACTGTTAAGGTGCCTGGACTCACGTTGTAAAAGAAAAAAAATAGGTTTGACCACGCAGGCTACAGTTGGAAACGGGAGCATAAATCACTGCTACACCAAAGCAGCATATGTTTCTGAAATCATGAGGCATGTGGCACGGTAATTCTTTTCTTGGTTTTAAAAGGTGTCTGGGAAAACAGGCCCTAGGGACACGAAGGGAATAAAAAATAACAACAACTCTGAGTCCAAGCGTTTCAGCACGTATCCTGTCTGCAGCCTACAGGAAATTGATGCTCTGAACAGAAGCAGTCTCATATACCCCGAGGTGAAGGCTCACTACTCTCCTTCCTCGGCAAAATTAACACTTTTTTTCGGTGCACAGAGGAGTCAGTGCAGAGGTGAGGGGAGATAAATGTTGGAACATGTGAGCGAGGACTCCATTGACGTTACCGAGGAGGGGAGTTGGGCTGGTGAGGGAAGCAGTGTTTTCTAGGCTCGCCATTTATCCGTCTGTAATCTGGTAATGTCTCAGAACATCTCCTTACACGGACATCTCAGATGCTCATTTACGTGGTGGCCTGCCAGGTTTAGAGGGCCTCAGTAACCTCACATTTTAATGCTTTCAAGCTGTTCCCATTTGAATTCACCTGATTGAAAATCAAAAAATTTGTTTTTTGAATATTCAAGACCGAAACATGGCCTGTAATGATTAAGAAGTGATAATGACAAAGAATTTGCCTAATTGGCCACATATATATACGTATGTCCTGCTGAGTCACTGGGATATGTGTAAGAAATGATGTACAAGATCTAAATATTTCCTGTTTGATGTAATACTGTGGCCACAGAGACATGGAATCCTGAGTTTCAATATTTCTCTCAGAGTAAGTGTGATGCAGCTTTAGAAAAGACCTGCAATCATCAGATATAGAACATGTAAGTGACATTGTCCTACAGTATGAAAAAATAGCTTTTTCTGACTTTGAACCTATTTAAGGGAAAACCTAAAGTGAAAAGTTAGAGTTTAAAGGGTAATATTGTTATGATGTGTGTTATGATGTGTGCAAGTGAAAATATGACCGTAAAGACAAGACTTTGTCCAACTGATCACTGAGGCCAACAGCTACATGCAAATTAATATGACCACAAGCATCGAAAGATCAGAGAGGTCAATCGGGACACCATCAGTCCTAATATGAGCAAGCAAAATGGGACATTAATACTAAAATCTTGACAGCCTAAACCCGATCACTGAATGCGGAACATTCTGCTATTTTCACAGGAACAAGTTTATACTTGCAGTGCATCTGAACAATGTTGTGATGGTGCAAAGAAGAAAAAAAAAAAAAACTCCACCGCAAAATCTATTATTCATCTCACAGATGAACAAATGCTTTTGTTATTAATTATGAATTTCCCTTCTGTTGTTTACGAATGCTGAGACATCCTGATGGTAGTTAAACCACATTTTTCATGTTTTTTTTTCCGTCTGCTTTTACTTTATTTCTCTTCTTTGAAAAATCGTTCAGTTGTTTCTGACATTTCAAAACTCGCACTTCTAAAACTGATTGTGAATTTGCCGAGTGTTCAGTCCAGCACAGAATGCTTACCCAAGGGAGAGCAGTGCTCATACCCTTACGGTAAAAAATCTCTGCCAAAGAACACTGCTAGTATAGGAGCCTCAGCAGACGGAATGAGCATTATGTTCGTGATAACACACCATCCAATTCAGTTGCGTCAGAGCCATAGCTTTCTCTCAGTAACAGCCACTCCATATTACTTTGAGAGTGACACCACATTTATATTCTACGGGTTGAAATGGACCCTCAATCCTTACAAAGAGAAGAGAGCAGAGAGAAGAGAGGAGTAAACAAAAGATTGAGATCCTATATTTAAATGGATAGTTTGGGTTTTTTGAAGTGGGGTTGTATGATGTACTCATCCCTAGCCAGTGTAGTCCATTACCTGCAGTCAGCAAGCGCTCGGGTTGTGGAAGCAGTGTGTAGCGCCGGCACGGAGGCGGAGCGATACACTGATATCGACAGGGACAGCGGCAAACTGTACGTCAGCCCCTGAAAAAATGGCCCATCTCAAATAAATCACATTAAGTGTGTGCTATATTATGAATATTTTCTGCGCCAGCCCTTGTCATCCTCCCACTCTTTCTTTTGTGACAATTGTCAAACTTTCTGAACCATAGACCCTCCACATTCCAATACGATTGAGAAAATGCGAAGGAAAGGACTGTCTGTTTTATGGCAAGGCAGAGTGTTGAAAATATCTTAAATATGGCGTACACTGAAATGCATATCGATGAATCTTCTTTGAGGCGGGTAACATACGTTTATGTTGCTGTCCTCATCCACAGCAGTGCATAACTCTGCTTCTGGGCCAGCGTAACACCAGTGTGACGCTCTGCTTCTACAAACTGAGCGCTCGCTGCCCCTATCGATTGCAGGTAATACATTGACTTGGGATAAGTACCTCATACAACCCCACTTCAACAAACCTATCCCTCTAAGTTTGTTTGCCAGCACATATAAAGAGCTGTAATCACTCCGCAACTCACGCAACGGGATGTGAACCTCCTATGACCAGCAAATGAAAGCTAATGGCCTCTGCTTTAACGTCATAATTCTTTGTTTTTGAGGCTGATGAGTCTGCTGGAGTGAACTGAGCCAAAGTGGAACCGACTGCGTCCCTCCTAATAACTGCCTTGTGTCAGCATAATTTACAGCAATTTTGCAAAAATCCCTCGCCTATGAACCTGAACTGCTATGGTATGCGTATAACACGCCCAACTGTCTTCCTCGCCACAGATCAAACAAACGCGCACACCTACGTACACGCACACACACACACATTGAGTACACTTCCACAAATTCTGATATGATTGAACCGCTATTGTCATTATTCTTGGATATATAACCACTTGTTGTTGTTATGCTTAGTCGTTCTGCCACGTTTAGTCTTTGACATACGCCTCAGCCCTTTTCAAAATAGGACTTAAATATCATCCGCCAGCGCATAGCTGTCGGATGCGATAAAAAGCGTCCCGTCCAACATCACAGAGAGGGCCGGGACGCTATCTTACAGGAAATGAGAACTGAGGAGGCACAGTTAAGCTCAAATAACAGTTTTTTTATTCATTCAATCCAATACGACCTTCAAGTACAATGAAAGTTGAAAGACACGATGACTTGCATTTTTTATCCCCCCCCCCCCTCGAATTTGATTCCTATATTATGCAGGGGATTGCTTAGATGCTGCAAACAGTGCCGAATGCAGGCAAAACCTGAGGCTTTGGCTGTACTACTGGCAGTGAAATGAAATAGGAGGCAGCTGTGGCTGGTATGGAGTGTGATTTTGTGTCATTTATGAGGTCATTACTTATGCTGTTTGTTTCTTCGCCTGATAAAGGGGAATGTTTGGGAATCGCATAAACATGAAATATCAGGTCACGGATAACCAATCCCGCCGCAGATTAATTAATCAAAGAGAGGGGCCATAATAAAACCCCCATTATCAGACGCAGGGAAAGTAGGGCGATCGAAGTGAAGAAGCGTGAGGGAGAGGATCGGGTGTTATTGACATGCCATTCATCTTCACTAACTCAGTTAGCCAAACTCGCTCCCCGCCTCCCGCGCCGGAGCGTCCGCACAGATGAACTGATGGAGACAGCCACAGATCCTTTCTGGAACATATACCTCTGCCCCAACATAAAAAAAAACAAACAAAACAGAAGTCAATCACTCACTCCATGGAGAAACAGCCTCCCTGCCCCAGATAGCCAGTGAAGCTGCTCATTTTCTCTTGCAAAGCTCTAGGGCAATTGAGCTAGTGGTGCCCAAAAGCCTCCCCCTGGGAATGCTTGTCAGATTATCAATCCAAAGTTTTGAAAGACAGCCAAGAGTGGCTTGTCACAGACTGGGAGGGAGCAGCAGCTTAACTGTTTGATATTCCTGTAAGGATTGCACAATAGAAAGAAAAATTTCTGAGAATTTTGATACCAAAATGAATATATCTGCACCACATCCAAAACATTCAGTTGGAATGCTTAATGTCTTGGCATCTACTATTGCGATGAAGCTGCTAGATGGTAATTGGTATGAACAGCCAATTTTTTGTTTCAAGAAAATATCATCACTTCTGATTATCGCAATTGGGAGATGTGAGGAGAAATAGGACGTAATTTTCCCCACAACTATTTTAAATGTGTTTGATTTTTTTGGGCTTGGAGCAGTGCCAGGACTTGACTGTATGTGCCCTTGTTTCAAAGTACCTTCTTTCAACAAGTTTTTACTGAGGCTGTGGAGCCAGGAGCCCCTAAACAACCCTCCAAACTACACACCATACTATCACCCCTCACCCTACCCAGAATGCACCACCATTTATCACAATGTACAGCAACTTTGCCCTCTATTGCTTCTCATTGGATAGCATGGCGTGGGCAGCCCTGTCAGCTATGATTCAAAGCTATGCAAAGCGACATACTGAAACACGTAATAAAGGTTTCGCTGATGGTTGACTTCATTAGGAGCTTCATGCAGTATGTGCAAGAAAACAAGCATGATTCAGTTTTTCACGCCTTGAGGGAAAGCACATTTCAAGAGGCACATTTCGTTGTCCCCTGCATATTTATTGTCCAAGACTTGTTGAGTCATTGAGTCATTTGCAACTCATGAATCCAATTCATTTAGTCATAGACAAGTACAGCCAAATAGTGATTAAAATGGGAAAACCGAAATGGTCACCAGGCTATTTTATCTGTCATCAGACTGATTGGTCATCACCTGTGCCACCTGTCTCCATTTCTCAAGGCTGCATCTCAGAAACGCTATCTCCTCAATATTGGATAGACATATTCTTGACTTGGAGGGAACATGTTTGTTGGTTTTTCAGGCTGATATGACTTTTAACCTTGATACAGTGTCCTGAAATGAAATTCGTTTTTGGAGCATATGCCTGAAAATGTTAGCACTGGGGCCATTGATATTGGGCTCAAATGAAAGCATAGGTGTGCCTTTGTAAGGTTAGTAAGAATTTTGACCTTTGACTTTAGCACAGTGACAATGAAACTGAAATGTCTTTTGCTAAATTGGTCATCTTGGTTATTTGATTTACATGCTTTACTTTATTGAAGATACATGATCACGGGTAGTCATGGAGCTTATCGTAATGATCATTGTACCAGATTTGAGGATTAACCTAGAAATATTGAACTTAACCTTGACATTATTTTCCAGGGCATATCTCGGAAACTATTGACTCTACGACCTAGATATTAAGCTCAAACAAATGCCTTTACTCGGCCTCTGAAGGACAGTAAGAATTATGGCCTTTGACCTTGGTGCAGTAATCTTGAAACTAAAATGTCTTTTTGCCCAGTTTTTCATCTTTGTTATTCATCTTAGGTACCGTTTAGTACAACTTTCCTTCACAGATTACTTTTGAGAGGTAAAACAAACTTTTTTTCTCCTCCTATTTAATCACTGACTGCACATGATTACTACATTCTATTTTTAATACATTCCATACAGCTTTCCACTGGGCTTATCAATTTGTCCCATTCCTAGTTATTATCATTTCATCTTCACAGAAATATTTTGTCTGTAAATAAATCCTCATCCTTAGCAAGTCCCTTGGCGCATGCATTCCGAGTTTGTAAGGTCCGTGCACTGCTGCTGTCTGCTGACGGCCATTTTTCAAGACTAAAGACTAAACTGATCATTGGAAAGAAATTCCTTGGGGTAAAGGCTTAAAGCCTCGTTATGCAAGACCTGTTTTATGGTCGAACATCAGTCTCGCTATTTGCAAGCCTTGTACCCGGTGCACAAAACTTACATCATTCGGCAGGATTACGTACTCTCGTTTCTGGACAAACAATGCAATTTGATCAGCAAATACAGTACATCATCTCCTGAATAATGATTTTGGATTTTTCTGGCTCTGTACAACAATGCCTGGGGACTGACCAACCACAGGGTGACTATTGACCAAGTAGCCAATAGGCAGACACATAAATAACAGAACTGTCAAATTAAAATGCCTTTTACAAACAGTTAACTTGAATTAAGGGGGTAGTTGTTGCCTCTAATGACTGCATAGACTGTGGTTTATTTGACTGGCTCTAATGCCAATCAAATCAATGTAGCTTTAAACCTGTCTTCTGTCATCAGCGTGTAGCACAGATGATATATGTGTCTTTGTTCTGGTAATGAAATGTTAAAAACCATCAGAAAAATTTTTTCAAAAGTCTCTTCATTGCTCTTTCAAAGGTGTCGCAATTTATAGAGACCTCTCCGCAAAAAAAAAACGTTAAAAACGCACTTTTTAGCATTCAACTACTTTCGCGGGTTGAGGGTGAAAAGTGCATCCATTTTACTGGCTTAGATCTTTAAATGGAGTGACCTCCCCCATGAACTGTTTTTAAAGCTACAGACTCCAGCTGCAGTTCTGTGTGCGGAGAATAAGTATTATAAACTGAGGGAAAAGAAAAACAAAAGACTGAAATGAAAAATGGAGAATTTTTGAAAGAGAAAGACTGAAAGAAATCCACTGTAAAAGAGGTCCACTTCAAAAAGGGATCAAGTTTTCAAACAGGAAATTATACAGTTCTGGGAAAGATGAGAAATCTCTGAGGCTTTCAGGAGGTCTAATTGGGGAAAAACTCAAAATAAGACTGAAAAGGAGAGAAAAATGAAGATGATAGCTTTTTTCTGTTCTATTTTTGTACTTTGCATTTCTGTGGAAATGTAACATTACTGAGAACTTATACACCATGAATACTGTACGTTTCTTACATAACGGAATCAATGCTTATATGAGACCACGGAAGTCTGTGTAACGATATTTTTTTCTTCTTCATGGGTTACTTTCGGGGCGTATGAAGATGTGATTATGCGCTGAGCCTGAGTAGCAGCTGGATTAATGTATTTGCGCTGGGGTATGAGGTGGAGAAGAGATCAGGGGGATTTGGAGCGGAGGATGTGATCGAGATGAGAGGGATACCGACATGAAAGACTGAACTTCCAGCAGCCCCTTAATCAAAGAGAACGGATCATCCTCCCGCAAGGTCATGACCCCAGAAATACCACCTGTGCCACCTAAGCAGGATGGTGACACTGCTGCTCGAGTTCGTACAGTCAGCGAGAGTTGGGGGTGGGTTGCCACTATGTTCAAGACTTGCGCACAAGCCTGCTCCATCTGTGCACCTTATCAACACAATCTGTGGTGGGGGGAGTCCTGCTTGACACAGAAGGGTGTTGGTTCAAGCCCTATAGTGTAGCCACAATCACGTCAGTGCAGCTGCTGGGCCTGTCAGCAAGGCCCTTAACCCCACTTTGTTCCGATCGGCATTGACCCCAGCTTAGCTTCTACAACTGCAACTCATTTCAAATTAAAGTTTTGGATAAATTTGCGTGAACTTTAACTGATTTAAGTTCAAGTGAAGATACTGATTGTTGCACCCAGTGGATAGCATACCAAGTCATTCTGAGCACATTTGATCCAGAAACCCTGTTCGCTAGCAACCATAACAGTGCCCATCCGTGAATTTTCATGAACATTCGCATAGGGTAAAACTGAACATTGCCACAGAAAAATGACACGCTCTCCATCGCCAGATAACGTCTCACTTAGGTACAAATCTTACTTCAGCTGTAGAATCAGGCACCAGCAAGAGCCAGTGCTCAAGGGCTTACCAGCCCATTTGCTGGAAGTGATTCATTTTATCAAAATAATTTCCTCAAAACATAAAAAAGGTTTTTGACCATACAAATCTGCAAAACCGGAAAATTATAGGACGGTATGTTAAGGGCCCTCTATCATGTCATCAGGTGCTTAGCTACCAAATGATCCATTACAAGCCATTAAAAGTCAGACAGCTACGTTTTTTTTTTTTTTTTAGTTCATCAGATCCTTCGTTAATCTGGGTGGTCTCTGCCCATTGTGACACCCCAAAGGACAGACTTTGCAATGCCTTGTAAAGCTTAATTGGTTACGCACCTGGTGTCTTGAAAGGGGAACTTTAAAATTCATAATGAAAAAATATAAAAGCAATTTTTTCTTTGCCAAACTATTTGTAACCACCAGTTTAAAAAAAGTCCAATCAATCAATCAATCAATCAATCAATCAATCAATCAACTTTAACCAATTGTTGGAGTTTTGGCCATCTTGGAACAGGATATCCTTACTTCATTCAAAATTCATCCAACAAATAGTAATTAATAAACTATTCTTTCGATGGACCTCATAACATTTCATTATTCAACGATCATAACAAACAGCAAATGTGTCTGCTGAATCATTTCACACCACCTTGCAACAAGAGACCTCTCGCACGCTTAATTTATTTTTACTCATTTCATTGGTCTTAACCTTCACAGGTTGAGGACCTTTCACCGCCTTCTTGTTTGCACAATCTATTTAAATTTTCACATTATGTTCTAAGCAGGGGTTGGTCAAGGAAAGAGATGACATTAACCTGGAGCAATAATGGAAAGAAAAACTCAAAAAATAAGTGCAAATATTTACTCTCTGTAGACACACAGAATTACAGTTAAATTAAATTATTAGTAATCAAACCATTATTTAATGTATACTGAGTCAAAAAAGAAAGTTCACACTCATAAATTTGTAAATATTTTCTTGAAACCTTTAATAAAAGAGTTTTTATTATCACTAGGGGTAAATGCGTTGTCAAAGACATCATGACACACATCAACTCTGACGTGCACAGGTACGTAAGCAAGTGCGAGCGTACTTTAAGCTAAAACCATGTTTTCTTGTGTTACTAGTCAAGTGACCATATGAGAGATGTGCAACTGAGCTCGCGTTAGCACGTGAGAGTGACATCTCGGAAAAACAAGTTTTTACAGGTAATTATTTGTTGATTTTCAATGCCATGGCTGTCAAACATTCAGCGTGAATGGGCCATTGGCATGCTGAATACAGAAACGTCCGTCACTGACGTTGCAAGGGTTATGGAATGCAGTCGACGGACCATCCATGATCTTCGGATATGTCTCCAACAAACTGGCACCACAGCTGACCGACCTCGTTCTGGTAGCACACATGTGACGTCAAAAGCAGAAGATCGACAAATTGTCTTATGTCATTTGCATAATCGATTTGTCACTTCAAAGTCCACTAGGAATGAATTGTTTAGAGGTCGTGTGACTGCCCAAACCATTCGTAATCGCCTGCGCGCTGCTCTTATTCAAGTTGTAACTTACCATTTCGTTGTGTTCTGGGTCCTGGCCTTTGGCCAGGACAGCATTTTTGGTTTTAACAGTTTCATGTTCCAAGATTCCATAGTTCATAGTTTCATGTTCATAGTCACAGTTTTAACAGTTTCTTGTATCAGGTTTTTGCATTTCATGTTTTACATTCCTAGTCCATGTTTTTACTTTTCCATGTTTTTGTTTTCGCCAGGTCTGCCAAGCCACTCCACCGCTTGTCTGCGTTCCGCCTCGCGCCTTCGTTGTTGCACATTTCAGAGCTCTGGGTTGGCTTTGGTATTTCCCCTTCCTTCCATGCTGTGCTGATTCGGGGCTCTCTAAGCTTAATTGACAATTAACTGTTTTTAAGTTACTAACATTTACTAACACTCACTGGGTGGTGTAATTCATTAGATAGGCACATTACTAATATTACTAATTTAGACAGGGAGTTTATTGTCATGATTCCTGCTTTGCTATTTCAAGATCTTGCTGTGCTTTTCTGTTCTTAACATTCATGCTTGCTTCCAAACTGCATACTTAATTGGTACTTAAGCTGAGCACGCTCATTCTCTTAATGAGCAAGTCTTGTCAACCAATCTTGTCCATGTCATGATCTTGCTATGCCTCTTGTTTCTGCTTCTCCAGGTGTTGCCCCTCATGTGTCCTTGATTACTTACCCTTTATCTGGATGCGGTGGAAGTTGGCTGGCAGACAGTGTCTCAAGTTTTGGTTCTAGTCAAGTCTCGTTTCATGTTCAAGTCTTTGTTCATGTTCATAGCCCTTGTAAACATAGCCATAGTCTTGTTTATTTTTCTTGGATTTCTGCCTGGAGTTTCCAGTGGTTTTTTGTTCTTGTCTTTTAGATCCTTAGTTCCCTGCTCTGTGTAGCGTACTTAAGTTTGTCCTTTTGCAACCCGTTGGGCCAAGTTTTTCGTTGGCCCTCGTGCCTGTTTTGTTTTGTTTAAAATAAAATCCTCATTCCCTTTTCCCGCATCTGGAGTCTAACTGATTCCATATCACATTTTTACTCTTGGACATTTCCGTAGCATTTCCGGTGGAACTGGTTACATTATGGACATTATTTTTTTTGATACACCATCTGAGTAAATAATTAAATAAAATCATTATTTAAAACCTCATTTCTTGTATGTTCAACTTATCGACCTCCAAACGAGTGTGAAGTTTTTATTTTGGCAGAGTATATTATCATGATAAACAGCAACATAGGGATTTAATGAAATAGACCCAAGGGAACTACTTAATCTCCCTAAAATATTTAAATCAGATGGTTGGGACAGTATGTTATAATATAACTTAAAGCAGTGATTTGTATACTATTTGACCAGCGTTACACTGAAAACGACATATTATTTGGTCTTTCACAACAAATGGTTTATTGATCTTTCAAATATACACTGAATGCGTTCGAAGTGGGATGCTTGGAATGTACTTTATGAAAGTTGTGATAGATGGGATTGGCCGCTTTGTAATGTCTCCATCCTTTTCACAATACTTGATAAACCTTGAATTTTTGAGAATTATATTTCCTTGTCCCATTCTTCCAGCAAACAAGTCTTAGCATATGCACCAATACAGTATTCTGCATGTCTAATTGCACCACATTCTTTATTGGGGACAAGTCGGACCTGCAGACAGGCCAGTCCAGCACCTCCACTCACTTCTTACATGGCCACTCCTTTGCAATGCGTGCAGAATGTAGTTTTGAATCATCTTGTTGAAAAGAGCTTGAGTGTCTCTGGAGTAGATATCTTCTTGAAGGCAGCATATGTTGCTCCAAAATCTTTGTACTTTTCAAAATAATGGTGTCTCACAGAAGTGCACGTTACCCTGCCAACAGCACAGACACAACTTCATACCATGATGACAGGGAATAACTTTATGCCCATTTCATCTGAAGTTAAGGGCAGAAGGCATCTATTTTTCCAAAAAAAAGTCCCAAAATATTGATTCCTTGACCACAATGCACGTTTCCACTGTGCGATGGTGGGTCCCAGATGCCTCCAGGCCCAAAGTAGTCGATGGCACTCTTGGAAACTATTGTCATGACGCCTCCTTTTTGGACAGTAAAATTTAATCTGGCATTTCGGGGTTGTAACTACGAATCATAGCCTTTGACAATGATTTGCCATAGTAATCCTGAGCCCATGTGGTTTTAACACTCATAGATAAATGACGGCTCATGATGCACTGCCCTCTGAGTGATCAGAGTTCACAGGTATTCAGCTTAAATTTGAGGCCTTGCCCATTATGTACAGAGATTTCTCCATATTCCCTGAATATTTTAATTATTTTATGCCCCCCAGAGAGTGAAATATCCATATTTATTCCTGGCTTTCTTTGATGGACAACTTACTTCTAAATAATTTTTGTCAGGTATTTTTGCACAGTTCGCCGATCTTCAGCCATCTTTGCTCCTGAAGGCCTAAGCCTTTCCTAGATGCAACACTCGTATAAAATCATAATCACAATTACCTGCTGACATCAGCATTTTCAAATCACATTATATATTTATCTCATTATAAGTACGAAATTGCCCCGGTCCCAACTTTTTTTTTTTTTTGGAATGCACTGCAGGCCTGAATAGAATAAATGGGTGTATATTTACTATTCAAATGAAGTTGACCAGACAAAACATTTAATATCTTGTCATCATACTGCCTGCAATAAAAAAAAAGTCAAAGTAATTTCAGCACTGCTTTCAGTCTTTATGTGCATTTTCCATACCGTATCAACTTTTTCTGAGCTTGGGTGGTGAATGAGCAATCAATAACTTGACATTTTGGTAAACGGATCATTAGTTAGTCAGTTTCACTCCTGGTTTTCATTATGAGCTTTATAGATGTTGCCACTTTAAGGACAAAATCTGTTCCAAACTGACATAAATTAGTTGCAGTTTCCAGTTCCACTGAAAAAAAAAAAAGTTCTTTTAAAAAAAGCTGTTTGAGGGAACTTGAGGCTGACATTCTAGCAGTACACTTCTATTTTTAATGGCCTTACTGTTTGGCCGTGTAATTGGGTCTCTTTGGAAGAAGTCCAAAGGCAGGAGGCAGGCTATAGATAGTCGAGGAGATTGAATCTACCTGTCGCATTCAGTTCAGGAGGCTTTTCAGCTTAAAGAATACAGCACAGTGGATGTCTGAAGCAGGATGATCAGCCTTGATATTCCTCCCAGTCACACACCGGGCCCAGTGTTCCTGGTAGAGCTGTGCTGCAGCTGACACAAATGCCATCATTGAGACGGACAAATTACTCAGCTGTTGGGGTTGGGGAATGGCAATCGTAATTCCTCTTTGTTCAAAGCATTTGTTCATTAATCATACTGTGCCCTCCATAATTATTGGCACCCCTAGTTAGGATGTGTTAACCCTCTCCAGCCCAATTTATTATATTGAGATATGAAAAATCTTTCATTCGTGGAGAATAGTTCTCATACACTAGTGGCTGCAGGTAGAACTAATGTTGCATTTTTGCAATACTGAGCTGGAAGAGTAACTTTATCAAACCATTTCCCGTGTGGTCTTTATATTTTATCATCAGTCATAAATTAATTTATTGTTGCAAATTCGCAACATGAGCCTGGAGAGGGTTAAAAGCCTTAAAATAAATTCAATTTTTATTGCAGAAGCATACTCTCACACTGAAAACTGTAGAAAAATGTAACCTTCAACTCAAGTGAATTTTAAGGGGGGGGGGAATCCCTGACTAAGAAATAATTATTTTTCATTAAATCACCTGTTCCACAACTATTGGCACCCCTAACAATTCCTAGGAATTAAATTTAATTGAAGTATTTCTGTCATTTCTACAGTAGTTTACAAAGTTGATCAGAGTATCTAGGAACATTTAATCAGTAATTCACCACTTCCTGTTTCCCTGGGGTATAAATATGACGTGACACAGAGGCCATTTCTCTTATCCACTCTTCATCATGGGAAAGACAAAGGAACACACCATTCAAGTAAGACAGATGTTTTCAACCTTCACAAGTCAGGCAATGGCTACAAGAAAATAGCCACTCGCCTGCACCTGCCCATGTCTACTGTCAGAGGAATCATCTAGAAGTTTAAAACAACTGGAACAGTGGTAAACAAGCCTGGACGAGGACGCAAGGTTATTTTGCCACCACGCGCAGTGAGGAGGATGGTAAGAGAAATAAAAAGCTCTCCAAAGCTCATTGTTAAAGAATTGCAACAAATGGTAGAATCTTCGGGTCACAAAGTCTCCAAAACAACCATCAGGCGCTATCTACATGCCAACAAGCTGTTTGGGAGGCATGCACAGAAAAAACCTTTTCTCACTCACAATCATAAACACAAACGTCTGGAGTTCGCTAAGCGGTAATGGGACTTCAACTGGAACCGTGTGCTTTGGTCAGATGAGACCAAGATAGAGCTTTTTGGCAACAAGCACTCTAAGTGGGTCTGGCAGAACACAAAAGATGAGTATGCAGAAAAGCACCTCATGCCCACTGTGAAGTATGGGGGAGGATCGGTGATGCTGTGGGCCTGTTTCTCTTCCAGAGGCCCTGGGAACCTTGTTAGGGTGCATGGCATCATGAATGCTTTGAAAAACCAGGATGGGTCGTCACTAGGTCTTTCAGCAAGATAATGACCCCAAACATGTGGCCAAATTTACACAGATATGGTTCACCAGACACAGAATCAAGCTCCTCCCATGGCCATCTCAGTCCCCAGACCTGAACCCCATTGAAAACCTGTGGAGTGAGCTGAAGAGGAGAGTGCAGAGGAGAGGATCCAGGTTGCTGGATGATTTAGAGAGATTGTTCATAGAGGAATGGTCAAAGATCCCTCTTTCTGTATTCTTCCATCTTGTGAAACACAGGAGAAAATTAGGTGCTGTTTTGTTGGTAAAAAGGGGGTTGTACAAAGTACTATCATCAGGGGTGCTAATAATTGTGGCACACATGATTTGATGTAAAAGAATAATTTCTTAATGTGGGATTTTTTTCCCACTGAATAAATGCACTTGAATTAAAGGTTGGATTTTCTTCTTTTTTTCATTGTGGTCCTATATTATTAAGAAAAAACTGAATTTATTAGAAGCTAAAGAACATACCTTAACTAGGGGTGCCAATAATTATGGAGGGCAGTGTATTTTCAGTGGGGAAAAATTTTTATTCTGTTCCATCCTCGGTTGGTCACTTTGTGCTAACATTTCATTTTGGAGTTTGAGATTTTAATGAGACAGATGTTGTTTCTGAATGTCTGTACATAAGCAAACTTCCCAGATAGCAAAAAGTGATTGAATCAACATTGTGATATTGTCAGGCTGAAGATTGCAATTAACATTGATATCAAATATTGAAAAAAACATTGAAAGTGCTCGCTATGATCAACATGGAAATAACGTTGAATTTCCAATCAATTCTAGCAATAAGTCAACCTTGATTCAACTATGATATGATCAACATTGAAAGAATGTAGAAATGCATCAACATTGATTCAACTATACATAGGCATTGCATTATACATTAAAACAATGTTTTTATTTAAGAGCCATTTCAACACTTTTCAACCCTCCTCTATATGTTTCTAAAATGCCTCATTAAAAATTATCACTTTATTACTCTATTTATGGTATAGTTCAACAAGGAACATGCCAAAGTAATCTGCTAGTCAGTGATATCACTGCCATATGCCTGAACGGCAGTGATGTCACTTATAGACAAATTTAGAGCAACCCCCGCAGAACTTTAATACCAAATTGAATAAAATAATGAGACATATTAAGAACATACAGACGATGGTTAAAATGCTGAAATGGTCCATTTATTACGCTATACTGCAGTGGTTCTCAACCTTTCTATACAAAGACCCCACTTTACAGGGACATATTTTGGGGGACCCCATACTTGTTTATAATGATTTCATTGGTGAATATTCGAAAATGTGCTGTGAGCTTGTAGATTGGCTATTTCCATTTTTCTTTTTCTTTTCTTTTTTTTTAAAAAAACCAAGTGTCACAGTCCGAGGAGGCTTGACCCCAATGACCTCTCCCAATCAGCAACAGTTGGTCAGACTGATAAGTAGAACGAACGAGAGTCTAATTTATTTTTGAAAGAGTTGTTATACATTGCATTACGAAATTAGATGGCACAGCACAGGTTTACGTACATTAGTTTGTGAGGCTCATTGAGCAATAAGCCATGAGAGTCTCTTCTATAGTCTGAATGTAGTGACAGCTGAAGTGCATTGTTCGGTACGATGCACAGCTGAGTGATGGCGAATATAATTGCTGCGAAGTCCGCAAATGTTTCTGATTTTTTTGCAGATTGTCATCCTTGCAGAGTCGCATCAATTATATATCAGCACGCGTAAATACGATTAAAAATCGATCAGTAATGACTTCTATTAATTAACCAACATGTGTAACGTTGAACAATAATAATTAGATGCAAATCCAAGTTACCTTTTCGGATACACGCGAGCACACAAACACAAAACCATGTAATTATTGCTGGTGCAGCGCTGAGTGGAGAGAGTTCTTGCCTTATGCTCCACACACATGCGCGAGTCGGAATGGTTACAAACTTAAGATCCGTCTATATAATGTGTATGAACACCCCCCCCCCCCATCAGCACCTTTGAACACCATTGAAACAATATCAATTCATTGCAGGATATTTCAACATTCAAAAATCATCATCTATACTACATTGATTCAACAACAGTTTTTCCAACATTGAAATGGTAACTGGAATTAAACATTGAATCAACATAGATTTTTCAACCTCAACCAAAATCTAGAAAAGCACTCAGAGAGCGTAGACCTCCGCCAGGGGGCAGCAAAACCCAAAAGCACGGCGATTGGAACTCCGACTTGAAATCTTGAACTTTGGCGTATATCTCAGCAGTACTTTGGCCGAGATATGGCAAAATTAAATCACCTATTCCTTGACTTAATACCCACTTTCTCTGAATTTCATCAAAATCTGTCCATAACTTTTTGAGTTATTTTGGAAACCAACAAACAAACAAACAAACCCAGGCAAAAACATAACCTCCTTGGCGAAGGTAATAACCAATCTGACCAAAATCCAACAACGAATAACTGTTGTTTGCTATCTGGGTTTCGATCTTGTGAAAATTTGTCTACATCTTATTCACCAGTCTGAGTCCTGCTCCAGTGTTAAGATCGCCAAGAAGCAAAACCATTTAAGGAAACAGGAAGTTGTCACAATTCTCTCAAAATATCAAGGATGCAACAAAGTAAACCTGTCCTGTGCAGTTGGACCTAATATCCTATCATGCTTTGCAAAAATGAGAGGTGAGCAAATCTCAAGTTTTTAGTTTAAGAATTTATCAAGCAATACATATGTTTAATTTCCATCATCCAGTTAGAAATACATCAAACTGATTTAAAGAAATTATCATGGAAATAACAATTTTAGTTTTTTTTGGCGAGCGAGACCTGGAGCTGATTTAGGTTTAGAATTTAATAAGGCGATCCTTGGATTACTGCACAACTTTCCTGAAAATTTCATGTCATTGGAGCAGACCATTTTTGCGTTACACTGCAAACATACAGACAAACAAACAAACAGAAAAACAAATGGCACCTAAAACAATCCATCTCTGCCTTTGGGTGGGGTAATTATGACTGAAAAACATAAGTACAGGGGTGGGAAAAGATGAGTAGCAGATATACAACCAAAGAAAACACCAAGAAGTTACCAAAGATGACCTGAACTGATGAGTGATGGCTGTGTCATTATTACAGGCCAGAAAAGCAGAGGCAGGCATCAGTGAGAAAGTCTGAGAAACAGTCCTTGAAAGCAGCGATGGAAAGTCTGCTCAGTTGTATAGGGCTTTTTACAGAGAATTCAGTTGCTTGTGGAAGCTCACTGGAAAGTGACAAGACCAAAGGCGGTGTTGTTTTTGAGAATTTTTGACTGGAAGTGGTGTGATCACTGAGACTATGTTGCCAGTAATTTAATGCAATAAATTAGACAAGTTGAGAGGTAACGCACCAAGGCGGGTTTGATAATGAATGTAAACTACGGATTGTAATGTCTAGTGTGCAGAGAAAGCCTGCTTAGTAAGAAGTAAAGGGTGCAGAGGTGTGCATTAAAAGAGCAACTGAGGACAGACGTTACATCTCACAGGTGGAGATTGATGGAATAACCTGTTGCTGCCTGTTTGTAAATCAAAATCACAACCTCGCATTGTGTGCTCTCTTCAGGACACTGACAAGAACGTTCTTCACCGTGCCCTAGGTGCGGATCTTGAGAGCTTGACATTGAGAAACATCCGGAGACCTGGCAGAAACTTGTAGGAGGGTGGGCCAGACAAATTTTTGCATTTTATCTGTAATTTTTTTGGCTTGTGGATTAAAAGTGATAATGATTGTGTTGCTGGCAATTGACTATAACGTTATGCATGTTCGGGGTCCAGTTTAATACAATTTTTTTTTTCAGTTAAGAACAAAAAACTGCTGCTGTATTGTGTACAGAGCAGAGTTTCATATCATTAAAGCTGGGCTTTGTGAACTATTCTTCCCTTGATGTTGCAGTGCCAGTTAATAAAAACCTGCAGCAATGATGTATTCATGCCAGAATGGAGGGTATGGCACCACCGTGTAAAAAAAACTCTGACGAAGCTATTTTAATTGGAGACTGGACTGGGTTTGGGCCAAGATGGAGGGTGACAAACCCTGCGCTGGGACTTGGTCAGGGGGTAAACAGAGCAGAGGACAAGCTGACGGCCATCGTGCTTGAAGCGCAGGAGCAAACTTGATGGCAATGATATTACTGGCAGGAGTACTAGCAGCAGTTTCAAGAGCTTCTCTTGCTGATCACCTCGGAGGTTAAGGGGCATCCTTAGAGATCGTCAGAATTCTTTTCATGAAAAGTATTGATTTTTTTTTGTTTTTTTTTTGCTTATCCTTCTCAAGACTGGATCCCTGAATGGAAGTCAAAAGAAGGAGCAACAACTTCATATCCTACCACCGCCCCAGTCTAACTGATAAAGGAGACCATGTCTCGTGCCCCAGTGATTCATGTTTTCTGGCTGTTTCTGTATTTCCTGTTTATCTCTGTTAATTGAACGATAGTCTCGTCGCCTCCCCAGTTCCTGCCTGCGTCCCCCATGCCCTCTCCCGCCCCTGTGTCTCATTATCGCATAGTGTCTCTCTGTATTTTCGCCTGTGTTTTCAGTTCTCCCCTGCCGAATTGTCCTGTCTTTCTCACTTTCCTCCATCCTGGTTTCCATCCGTTTATATTTCCTGTTTTCATCCGCTTCCGAGATCCAGCTACCTGCCACCTTCACGTTCCTCTCTGCCCTGCTCTCGGACCTTCCTTACCTCCTCTAGCTCGGCCGTCCTGCTCGGGATCAAGTCCATGGTTTTGCCCTCTATCTGCGTGACTGACTTCACCTCACCTGCCCCGCTTATTTTTGTTTGCTGCGCCCAGGCCCAGGACAGCCCTGAGACCTCAATTTGCTATTTCTTTATTGCTCTGATTGCTAGCTCTGATCTGGGACTGTCAACATCTATTAAAGTTTGTTTATTTTTTCAATTCCTGCGTCTGCAAATGATTCCTGTTCTGTGTGTCTCAGACCAATAAAATGGCTAAATAAAGGATGCGGCGAAGCCATTGTCTGCTGGTTGTACTAATAATCTACTGTTTCTTATTTCTCATCAAAGGGACTTGAACAGATGCAAGTATCATATGGTTTTCCACCTAAGCCACAATCATTAAACCAAGTCCACAAACATGCTTCAGGACTACTGCTTAATTTCTGTAGCTGGAGGTTGGGGTTGACACAAGCTTATTGTGTTGTAATAAATGCGGTGTCTTCTGTAATTATTCACTCGGTAGATCATACTTTCGGGTTACGGCAGTGTTATAGATGTAAATTATTTCATTCGTACTGCCAAGAGCCTAGGAGAGGCGAGCCAAAGCATCTGCCACAAATAGCTTTATTCAAATCTTATGGAGTTTGGTGGTCGTAAGTGCGAGGTTGCTTATTTAGACGGCTTCGAATAAGCTAACTGAGAAAGACTTATGGCAGTGTGTTTCAACAGCCTTTGTTCGTACAGTATTTAGCAGTCAAACCCAGATACTTCACACTCCAATTAGCCCTTCCAGTAAACCAAACACTTTTTTTTCTGAAAACCCTGCTGTGAGGGATATTAGCGGGAAAATAACACGAACCAGAACCTCGTGTCTTTATCCTTTTTTCGGTGCCCGTTGCAGCATCGCTGTGAGAGCGGACAGCTAACATGCTGCAGCTCCTCTTGGTGTAGAACTGGAGTTTGGTCTATGTGGAGCCGCTGGAGATAGTTATTCCCCCGCTATGTCCGGAAGCACACAACATTTTCAATTATTAAAAGTAAGGCATGCAGGCTGGGCGATAAACGAACCGGCCCTTTATGTTGTTGTTCTAGTCTTCGTCGTTGTTTCGGCTTCCTCTATCTCTCCTGACCCCTCGTGTTCAGAGTGCTGGAGTGTTGGGAGACCGCAGAGATCATCCACTCGCCCAAACATTAAAGTTGTGCTGGTTTTTATGTCTTGGGTATGTCTCTTTTTGATACATTGTGGAAGTGGGACTCATTCGTACTTTTGTTGCCCATCTAACACATAATGCTCAAACAATGTATCTACAGGGTACTGCCAGTGCAATAATATTCGCAAAATATTCCAGTAACTCCGTAAAAATGTTTAGTGTTGACTCAGACGAGATGGGTTAGTGTAGCGGTGTTCTCCCTACTTCATAAGCTTTCGTCTCCTCTGGCCTCCACACAATTACACTTCCTTTCAGAATCACGGCCACCTTTCAGCGTATCTCACATTCGGTAGCTGATGGGCTGTTCCTCTCATCGATCAGGAGCGCTGCAGCTGACCCCTTGTCTGTGCTGCTCAGAGCCGGGAGCGGCGAATTACCTTGGGCTTGTCAGGCCGAACGCAGATTTGTGTAAAGTAAGTCTGCGAAATGCTGTACCGACAACAACATTCAATGCTTCACCCTGCCCCCCCAAAGCACCCTCTAACATATTGCGCACCTGCTCGCTCTGACACGACTCGGCTCTCCGCAGCCCTGCATGGAAATGTATGCTCTGCTCCTGTCCGGTAAACAAGGGCGAGAATGTGAGAGAGCGAATGAGAGGCGTGCTTTGAATTATTTATTCTAAGCATGCACACACACACACACACACACACACACACGCACGTGCGCACACACACACACAGACGTACGCACCTACAAATACCCTACACCCCCTGTCCGCTCTTCATAACACACATACACACACATGCTCCCTCCTTCACAAGTCCACCCACCCAGCTCTCGTCCTCAGCTAATCAATACATAAAGGCTCATGCCACTAAAATGGCTGATGAAGAGCCATGATTATTGGGCTGGAGCCTAAGTCAGCCGAGTGGCCACGCAGAGCCAACCCCTGCCGCCCCCGCCAAGTGTCCAGCCCACCCTGGTGCTGCCGTCAGCTCCATCACTGACACCAGACACTATCACAGCCAGTATGGTGTCGAGGAGAGATACCAAAATAAAGAACAAGAGAAACAGAGGTAGAGGAAGAAAGATAGAGACAGTCTGCGAGAGAGTAAGAGAGAGAGTGTAAATATTAATATTTATTTATTATTTAGACTAATTGTAACAATTAGACATATTAATAATTATTCATTTCATAAAAAAAAAAAAAAAAAAAATTCTATTCATTTCATACTGGTAGTTACATGTTCCCTGTATGCATTAGCAGTTTGTATATGTATGTACAAGCATTATCAATAAAGCACTCAATTATTTGAATAGTAACAGACAGAACTTAGAAAGAAAAACGCTCAAAAATATGGCAAAACTGAGAGGGCAATGCAGAGTTAGGAAGAGAAACAGACAGTGGGACAGAGGAGTAACACAGAGATGAATGCAGAGAGAGAGAGAGAGAGCAAGCGAGAGAGAGAGGAGCGGAGAGCAGAATTAGGAAGGCGGGAGCTGAAACAAGGATGGAGTCGAGCAGCATGCTAATGGGTACACAGCCCTCCCCGCCCAGCCAAGCACACACACACACACACATACACACACATACACGCACACCCACACTGCATTCTCACATCCCACCGAGAAGGCAGCAGTTGCTTATCAGGGATGGGCTGTTAGATGATCCGTCCTTTTGAATGCGTTAGCTGCACTTCGCTAACATTTATACAAACAGCACCAGGATATTAGGGGGAAGGGGAGAGGAGTGACAGTTAAAATTGCATTGACACCCAGGCAGTCACACTCTGATGTGCCTTTGAGCGAGAGAGATCGCTAGCAGTCACTGGGGTACTCCAAACATCCCCTAGCCTTAGCTAACATTCTGAAAAGGTAGTACACATCGCTGATGGGGAAGGTACACAGAGTACTAGTAATCTGAAAATAATTCAACTGATAATGATTGAATGCCCTTCATGACAGGGTATAATAATTGACTTCTCATGGATGTCACGTTGAAAATGGACCCCCACAGTTTCTTATATTTCCAGATGCTCTGCCATAAATTGTGACCCCAGAGGAATAAAACATGCCACCAACATTTGCCTTGTTGAACACATTTGGTCTCCAGAGGGCACTGTAGACATCATTGTGACATCACAGTCTCCGCCAGCCCAAGATAGCAGCAAAATGATTGAAGGATGTGTTGTTCAGCCAATTACACACATGCATCCATCCACTTTTGACATGAAGGTTGTCCTGGGTACAATTACAGAGGCCTGTTTGAAAGCCCTGATACTCGGTTGCGGCACACAGACAGTATTTGATAGTGCTGCACTGCAGGGCCAGAGCCGGTGATTGACAAGCATCAAAACTGTCAAAATGGCGGCCCCAAGACACAATGCTTCCCTGTTATCTGACCTCGTCGTCAAAATAATATATATAAAAATAAAAATCGGCTCACCCTCGCGTGTCATTTTAGTGGTTCAGTCCGGCACTTGCTCGGGATAAAATTTGCCGCTTAGCCACAGTTTGTCCAAAGGGCAGGCAAAAGCCCCAGGCCCTGACGGCTGATGCTCTGACATTATTGGTGGCTTTTCGGATCTTTTCCACGCGCAGGTGGGTCAAGGCACACTCCCTCCGGAGATTTATGTGACAGACAGGCAAAGGCAGGGACAGATGAAGGATGTTGCAGAGCCCGGAAATGAAATATGACTGAGCCACAGTTATCACTGTGGAGCAAAGGCTATCTTGGGGAAAAGTACACACCAGCATGGAGGTGTGTTTCATTTCATAAGCATCCACTTTTTATATTTAAATAAAAAAAAATAACTAAAGACAGTGGCGAGCATTGTATTAAAATGGTATTATCACAGGAAAGCTGAATTTCCAACTGTTATTCACCTGGTTAATTCCATCCCAATAGAGGCAGCAACATTCGTCTTGCATCTGAAAAATCTGTTTTGGAAACACTGGCCTCATATAGTTCGTACCGCATTGCTAGTTATACAGTGAGGCGCGAACATTCAATGCTGGTCTTGTCTTTTCAATAAGAACTCAGCAATGTAGTCCTACCTCCCGTGCACAGAGGTGCACATTTCCATCAATTTAAGTTTTACCTAAAGAAAACTTTGTTTCAACTTTAAGAAGTTAGTGTCCAGGGCCGCCTTTAAATTTTAAGTTAGGTGAGTGGGAGAAGACAAGTTGTTTACGCTGATCCTGGAACTTTATTTTAAAGAGTAGCTGTGCTAAACATAAGGGAATAGTTTCATTGCCTTTCCAAACCTGCATATAATGTTTGAGCAAAGCAAGAAATGAAAAAATAAACAAACCTAAAAAAGAGAGGTTTTTTTTTTTTTTTTTTAGGTTTTGAGTTATTTCCAGAGATGGCCTCGTATAGTTATTGTTTTCAGTCAGGAAGGCGAGGGTCGGTTCTCGGAGAAGTTGAAATCTCTCGTTCCTTGGACTGGAAGGAGCCAATCAGGGGTCTCCCCCTGAGAAATGGGCCGAGCCGGCAATGGTCTGCCGGCGTTCCAAGTCTCATTAGCGGAGCCGCCGCGAAGGAGCTTTAATCCAACCAACATCTGCCTGTAGCCACTGCAGGCAAAATCAGCTCTCCGGGCCCTAGCACTTCCAAGGAAAGTGCACTCATTACTGCCAGCGGAGTGCACCGCAGTATCCGTCCGCACTCCGGAGCGCCCCCGTCACTCTGACGCTCCCTGTCGCCTGATTAATTAGTGTCTCGGCGGCTCCGAATGAGGGCAGCCTCCCATCAACCCCCCAGCCCTATCCACATCACCTGGAAGTAAAAAAAAAAAAAGTTTGCCCAAGTTGTCAACAAGCAGGTTTTGCCCGCGCCACACACCTGCAGGGAGTTGTTTTCTAGGAAACCCCACAAGAGGAATTTAGAAATAGATTTTTTCACCGTAGGACTGTCACACTATCCAGCTAGTCGCCAAACCCCGGCAGCGAGCCAAAGGGGGGTGGGGAGGGGGGTGTGGAGGAATGTAAAATATTTGAACAGAGAAAACGAGGCATGTCATTCATAAGACCAAAGACCTGAATACAAAGGTTCAGTAGAGTCTCCCCTAAATATTAATTGTTCTTTAATTAATAAAATTCTAATTGAATCTAAGTGGCAGTAAGACTCCGGAAAAAGTCGGCGTGAGCACTAATTGTGCAAGTGCTATGCAAAGTGATTCCTTCGGCTGAAATTCCTGGATGAATTTAATGCTGGCCAAATCTTTATATTACAGCGAACAGAAGGCACGTAGATGTTTTCAGAAACAAATGATTGGCAGCCAAGAGCACAGACACTGGAATTAGGGGCGTAGAATGAATGACAGCCTGTCTGTCTGGACAGCTGTGGGAACACAGAGAATGTGATGATATTGCCAAACTAAACACACAGAATACAAACATGACTTGAAAAATCATACTTTGTGATGGCAATAGCAACATCTATTGCGCACCCATTGTTTTTGCAACATGTCCGTCAACTGATAGCTTCGATTCCATTATTATTTTTATGTCAGGTAGTTTTGACGTATTTGACGCACGTGCTACATGTGTACCAAACCTACAGACAGTACTTGCATCACAATAGTGCAGATGTCGCCCTTCATTTTCTTAACAATTGGTCATAATGGGAAAACTGCTATTCAAGAGAGCAAAGGCACCATCTTGCGATTTGGCAGCTCAATACAAATGTGGCAGTAACACAGCGTCTTGCCATTTTGTGCTTGAATGGCTTGTTTAACATCATGATTGTTGTGGGTAAATTTGAATACATCTGTGTTTACGCGGCTATCTTGCATTGTTAAAACAACAGTGGCGATACAAAGGCAAGACGAAGCTCGCATTTTTAAGCATCTGGCCATTTCGTACGAGCTCATTTTACTCATATCCAAAAGGAATTGAAATAATTTCACTATTATTCAAAGGAGAATTCCGAATGTGAGTTTACTTACATTTCTTGTTCTCTGTTGTGCATCTACTTTTTTCCTATTAAAAGGACATAATTGATATTACTAAAAGACAGATGCAGTAAATGCCTTTATGAATTATCACTGATTGAAAAATAAAGCAAATTGTAACTGCAGTCAAATAAAATGAAACAGGTCACACAGCGAGCAGCTTTGAACATACAAAGGAGTTACATCAACGACAGCAGCTAAATTTCTCTTTTCATCATAATTGCAGGAAATGGGAATTGGCAGAAGGGTGTGCTACCAAAAAAAAATGTATTGTACATTTCAAACCATTTCATCATGTTTTTTTCCCTCCTTTATTCGAATGGAACTATTCACCAAAATGCCTCAGTCTTGACTGCGGTTTTTTTTTTTTTTTTTGAATAAGTGCCACAAATTCAAGCCTTCAGTTCTCAGTGACTGTCGCAGTTTTCAACATCACAGTGTGTAATACAGAGAGGGCAAATTATTCCAGATTCTTTACATGCTATTTAACCTTCTGAATAACAAGATATTCTGTTTCAGTCAGTATTCTCCAGCTCTACTGCTGTCAATCACCAAAAGTGATTGTCCGGTCGATTCAAGTCACGTTTTCCAAAAAGCGCATTTAAATACAACATGAGCCAAAACGCTGAACAAACAAGGAAAATTAAAAGATCTAAAGAGGAGAAGCTATATTCATTAATTAAATCTTTATAGATACCTCCAATAAAACCATATAAATGAGTAATCAAAAGATACCGCTAATAAAACCAAATAAATAAGGAAAAAAAGAGTTTCTTTTTTTAGGGGCAGACAGTAGTGAAAAGGCAAAAGCAGATTTTAATCCAAAAATCGTGGTGAAACAGTCCAGGTCAGTCACCAGCAGACAGATGGCAGTACAGAAAAGGGAAGGAAAAATTGCAACTGCAATACAGGCCAAAATCCAAAAACAAGAAGGCATCAAAACACAAGAGCAACGCAAAACTCCTAAACCAGGGTCACAAGAATATAAATCACAGGAATACTAATACAGGGAAAGAGGCTCGTAAAAAAGTCAAAAGAAACAGAAAGACAGACAGATAAACTATAGTAAACATGAAACCTAAATTGCGAACCAAGAACGGTAACAAACTCAAAGCTGTTGGAAAGAGAACAAGGAAGCCTGACAGGAGTGTGGTAACTAATGAGACAATGAACATAACTAATCCAAAACAAAACGGGGAGAGTGGAAACACAGACACGAGGAAACTGACGGCTAAAACCAAATAGTAACAACAATGGGAAATGATAAAATAAAAAAACAGATTATGGAAGACTAACACAAATGATAAGGAGATACAGAGCCAGTGAGGTGGAAGGCAGGGAGCTGAACAAGCAAACTGAACACAGGTAAGACACGGTAGAACAAAGCACAAGAAGCAGTGGCCACAGAGGAGAAACTAAAGAACAATCCAGAAAACACATGAAATTGTCCACAAGTGTAAAAAGTTTTTGTTCGCCATAGAAATATTTTGTGATTGGATAGTCAGCCTCAGGTTCAAAATAAGGGTCGAAATTTATGTTTCTAATTTGTGACATTGCTTTAAGAAGGAAGCCACAGATTCCTGCTAATCACTGGAAAAGTTATTAATCAAGGAATATGACAGAAAACAAGTCAAGACCAATCATTGGTTGAAAGTGATGTTTTCTGCCTCCTCTGGTGTCAGCTGAGCATTCGCCACTGAAGTTATAGTTAGAGTAAGATAATTTTGCAGGAAGTGCAAGGAAACCATTTTCAGCGTGAAAATGAGCATGTATTACAACTGTGTCATTTATATGGAACATATTGGGGGCTGACTGCAATAAACAGTTACGTCCGATATATAACACCTGGACATAACTGTTTATTGCAGTCAGCCCTCGATATACAGTACTGGGCTAAAGTTACTTATTTAAGTTTGATCGTCAGTATTTATTTTTCTGTTTTCCGCATCAGTGTTGCTGAAGTTAAAATGCAGATTTGAGATGTTCAAAATATTAACTGATAAATTATTTTACAATTGTAATGCCCCTCCCCAGTGGCAATCCATTCCCCTCGGCCACCCGCCCTGCACTAATTATTCAGTTATCTGTTTCCCTTCGACCTTGATTATACCCACCTGTTTCCTTTTAGTTTATCATTACCTCAGAGTACTTTTACCTCAGTTTCTTCCCATTGCGGCAGGAAGCCTTAGTCTGGATTTCCCGGTTGTGTTTAGTGCACTCGCCTTCATGTTCTCCTGAAGTTTGTATTTGTTTGGTAATCCCTTCACTTATTATTTACGAAACTCCATGTCCCTGCGCTTGGGTCCTCCTCTCCGCTCCTTGCCCTGGCGCCTTCTTCGAAATCCCGGGGTGTCAGGGCACGACAACAATTCATGTTTTCTTTTCAGTATAGACAACTGATAAGATTTTATTGCCTTGGGAAGGCTTGATCTCAACAGCATCATGGCCTCGTTAAATTTTTCAAAATTAAGAAACTTCTCATTTCATGATTTTTGGAAGCATCTGTGCCTTACTGAATAATTTTAATTGTGCCTAAAACTTTTCCACAGTACTGAAACTTCAAGACATTTTCATTTAGCTATGACAGAATTGAATTGACAGAATAGTGGAAGAAAAGTGAATTTCCATTTTGGCTTGTCTCTGAAGGCTTATTAAAGGCTGAAGTAAATGCGGTTTAAAAATAAAAGCGCGACCGAGGAGCAGATTTGGAAATGAAGACGTTCATTGTCTAGCTGTCAGCCTAGAGACCAAGATGGGAGGATCCGTGTTGCACCTTCAAGCGTCTTCGAGGTTGTCAAGAGCGATGCCTGAGACGGAGGGATGCAGAACGGGAACACTCGTTTTTCCGCCCCTGCTGTCGGTCGTCGATGCAGGCGGCTAGCTACAGCTTGAGAATTCATCCGCATTTGCCTCGCCAAAGCCGGCCTAATCCGGTCTCCCTCAGATCTCCCTCAGGCAGAGTCATCCCCGTCGCCTCACACCGATCTCTTCACCTGCCACTGCCGACGAGGTGAGACAAGGTTCATTAGCCACGTCCGGTCTACACCACATCAAAGGGGGCCAGGAGCGCCACCGAAGAACTATCACACTGCTGCGAGAAACTTCCAGAAAAAAAAAGGCCTGCGGGGAACGCACAGAGACTACAGAGCGGCACTCTCTCGGCAGTTAGACAGGGAAAACTTTAAAAACAGGACAATAAGTCAAAGAAAGAGGAAAGATGTCTACAGTACGTATATACCACTCTGCATAAAATACTCAGAGATGTATAAAATGCTTCATACTGAGAGTGTTCAAAACATTTCATGCATCAGAAGTATCTTAAAATAGATTAAATATATTTGTATTTTGAATTTATCTTCGCACAATACTGCACAACAAAGCAAAAACTGCTTTTTGAAATGTTTTGCATTTCATTTAAAATTTTATTGAAATATTCTGTTGATATAAGTATTCAAACTCTTGGATATGACACTGGTAATTGAGTTCTGGTACATTCTATGTGTTGTGATTCTGCTTTTTGCTCATGTTATGATTCTGCATTCTGCTATCATGTTAAGTTCTGTGCCTGGCTTTGCCATGCTTTATGATTTTTGTGTTTAGTGACCACTGCTCTGTCTGACCATTCTTAGGATCATGTATTGTGTTTTTGGTAATTTAGATTTCACGTTTTATTATTTTTTCATGCTTCAGATTCCATGCCATGTTTTCATTTCCATGCTTTACACTTTGTCTCCCCTGTCTTGTCACGTGTGTATCTTTGCTCACGGTCCCTTGTCTTGTGTGCCACTCATTCGGGTGATTTATTGGTTTCTGGGTTTCAATCTTCTTTCATTATCTCGTGTTCTTCCTTCCTCTCTTTTACTGTCTTACTAACACATACTAACATTTTATTGTTTTTGCTAAATACTAATCCACACTAACCTTGTAGATTTGGACTAACTTACTAACAAGCACTTGGGATTGTATAGCTGCACTTACTAATTGACTAATGATCTCTCAGCTGTCGCCCTATTCTAGTCTCCGCCTCCTTGCCTATCCCTAATTATCTCTGCTGCAAGTTTCTGTGGATTTCCACTCATACTTTGTGCTATCCTTTTCTTTTATCTTGGCACTTTAGTACTCCTTAACCGGAGCTGTTGTTTTGTACTTAGGTTTGTCTTGTGATCCCTGTCTGCGTTTTGGCTACAGCCAAATTCATGTAATTAGTTTATCCCTCATGTGTCTCTCCCTAATCATTGTCACTATTGATTGCACCTGTTCTCCCTGGTCATGTGTTTACCCCGGGTGTGTATATAAGATGTCTGTTTGGTACACTTTCTTGTCAGATCGTTCTCCCTAGTTTTCTCGTGCTACGTTTCTCGCCTAGATCTCTCAGTGTTTATCTTTCTGACTGGACCGTCTTTGATATCGAGCTTTGCCTACTCCCTGTACTTTTGCCGCATTCTTGTTTTTTGACCTCTTTTGTCTGACTACGATTTTTTGTGATTGGTGCCCTGTGTATGACTCTGGATTTCGCCCTTTGGATTCTGATTTTGGATTGCGGACATTGTACTGTTGCCAGCTCTGTTGGGGGGTTTCCCCCTTCAGAAATAAAGCCTCCTTTTTGCATTTTACTAGTGTTTGCTCTTGGTTCATTTTGTAAAACCTCACACTATGGCAATTAGTGATCCTTAAGATCCTTCTACAATTTTATTGGAGTCTACCTGTGGTTAATTGAATTGATTGAACCTTGTTAGAAGTTGAAAACCCCTGTCTTTATAAGGTTTCTCATTTGATGGTGCATGTCAGGGTATAAACCAAACCACGAGGTTAAGAGAATTACCAGGCATGGATATATATCGAGGTTCACATCTGTGGAAGGACACAAACATTTTTTTTTGCAGCATTGTAAGGGTCTAAGAGCAATTGTCTCGATCATTCTCATACAGGGAAAGTTTGGAACTACAAACACTGTTCCCAGATCCGGCCAACCAGCCAAACTGAGTAATCAGGGATAAAGGGCCTTTGTCAGACAAGCACCCGAGAGCCCAATGGCCACTGAATAAGATCAAGAGGTATTTGGTCAAGATGGGAGAACCTCACAAAGGAACAACCTTCAGTGCAGCAGTCCACCAATCAGGCTTTCACGGTCAGTTGAAAGCCATTCCTCACTAACAGCCACATGACAACCCATTGGGAGATTGCCTTAAACCACCTGAACAAATCTCCGCCCACGAGAGACACAATCCTCTGGTCTGAAGAAACAGAGATTGAGCTTACTGGCCACAATTCCCAACGGCGTGTATGGAGGAAACCAGGCATTGACCATCACCTCATTAATACTATCCCTACAGTTAAACGCAGTGGCAGTAGCATCATGGTGTGGGGATGTTAGTCTGCAACAGGGATTGGAAGACTAGTCCGGATAAAGAGATCAATGGTTGCAGAAAACTATAACACAGTCCTCAGTGAAAAGGTTTCACTCACACTGTGTAAAAAGGTGCTTGGGGTCAGGTTGGGTGAGGGTCTGCATTTAAAAAAAAAAAGGCAGCTTGAAGTGCACAGGCATGAAAAGCACAGGAGTGACTTCGGGAATTTCTGAAGTTCATGAGTTTGCCAGCAAGAGTGATGGAACAAAAAAAATCTCTTCAAACTGTCAAAGAGTTTCCACGTATGATAATTTTATTCTCTTGATTAACCCCTTTGCGTGGAATACAAAATTTTGCCAATTTTTCCTGTTGTGCATGAGCCTATTTAGCTTTAGAACTCAGGATTTGTGACACGGAGATTTTTGAAAATTATTCAAGTGAAGCTAGACATTTGGAAATTCAATTACAGAATTGTTTAGGAATTAAATTTTGGAATTTACGGACGCCGGCGTCTACATCTGCAGAAAGGGGTTAAAAACACGTAAACTCTGAAAACACTCGATATTATCAGGTGTAGCCAGTTGAGGTTATGGTGAGAGAAATAAGATATAAATGAGAAATAAAACTTTTTTATCTGCATGCAAAATTGGGAACAAAACACTTAACATTATTCAAAATTGTATACGTGAAGCTAAAATTTATCATTGTTTTAACTTAAACAAACAAGACATGTTGGTTAGATGTGTTGGTAAATTAATAAAAAACCAAGAACACTGTCCCAATGAAGAAGCAGACTCCGATGTTCGTGGCAAAAGCAGGATAAAGTTAATTTACACAGCCGGCCGTGAGAACAACAGCGTGATGCAAAGTTCCAAAATTCCTTCATTTTGTAAGAAACTTTTTACATGTTAAAGTAAATACATTTGCATATGATTTCTTTAATGTTTTCAGAAGTTGTTGCTGATTGGTTCCAGGGTTTACACATTGATAAAAAGCAATACTCTACAATTGGGCCTCTCCTGAACCACCCAACTTATTTGGTTCCATAGATTCCCAACCCCTGGAAGTGAGCTCCATATGTGGGCATACGGAAGCTCCAACTAAGAGGTGCTAGTGCCTATTGTCCTGTCGGAACTGAAGACAAACGGAGATCCCAGATGGAAGTCGCAAATAGGTGATATGTCCTGCCGGACCAAACGGCTTCTCTTTATCTCCTAATACACATGCAATACCTATTGATCAAACCGTCTGGCTCACCTCAGATTGCAAATACCCAAAAAATCCTGTTTCCCAACAGATGCATTATGGGACAAACCACAAGCTTATAATTTGTTTATATTTTTTCGTTAAGCTTAATTTGTGAATCAAATGTCTCTGAATTGCATTTCTCTTTTTACCGCCCTAATATTGCATCCTGACAAAAGCTGCCTCGTGCCTTCTCTGTGTACTGCCTCCATTACATATCGTGCCCACGCTTGCACAGGATCACAACACAGACTGCAAGATCAGCAAAAAGAAGCAACTGCCCGAACAGAGCTGTCACAGAGTAACTCAGGGACAGTTGATAGCGTAACACCCTTTGTTTCATTGTGCGGGTCCCCAAGATATGTAAGCGAGATATTTTTATGTTTCCATTTGAAAATGCACAACAGTTGAATTGTTGAATGTCAACTAATAAGTTACTAAAATGTAACCTAATAGTCTCACTTAGGCTTGACAGATCATCCATTAAACATTTAGCGGACAAAGCAAAACTGTTGAAAAGTTGAATATCAACTGTTGAAAGGTTACAGATACTGTCGCGTATACATAAAGGATATAATCCATGAATTATATTTTTCGAAGGGAGATTTAGGTTTAGATGAAAATTATTGTGCTCCAATAACTTAAAGAATCCCTCGCAACCACAATTCCTTGCATGCGTTAGGTGCGATATCCTCCATTTTATCTGCCATCTAAATTTTGACATTTTGTATTTTGAAAAGAAATACTCGTCCATCCTTGTGTTTTTGCTTTTCCAAGGTCACAAATAAATGTTTTTAAAACAGCAAATGCTTTTAAAATTACCATTGCTTATATCTGGTTAGATATTTTACCATTATTTATTTTTATATTTGACCGATTCTTAGTTCCTTTGCCCGCATAGTGCAACAGGTGAACCGCATATTATTGATGCTAATAGTCGTACTGTCTCCATTTCTTCAACATCTATGTCCGCGCTTATATCATGGTCCACTTCCTCCATTTTAGCACAGTCGTCTTGAACCTCTTGACCTTCCTTCACGCGTCAGGGCTGCAGCCAAAATGAAAATGACAACAAAGGCACGCAAGGTATTATGGTTGGAAACGATCCTTTAAGGGCTTGAAGAACTGGGTTCCATGCACTGTTGAATGAGCTCTGTTGTTACAGTCAGTCAAGAGAAGAAAAATGGACCAGCATTGTAGGTTATAGGCTGGGGAAAATCTGACACACATACACAATCTAAAAAAAGGGGGCGGGAAGAAAAAATTGTATTGTTGCCTTGTCACCAAATATGAGCAGAGAGAGAGAGAAAGAGGGGAATGGAGAGTACCTCAAATCAAACAAGTGCACCGCCTATCGGCGAATGTCGTATTGCTGCGCAATACTAGTCCCCTACCGGTGTATGCATATTATACTACCTAAAAAGTAGGTTAAAGTGAGCTGAATAGGGTACATGACACACCCTCCCCCCAAGATGCATCCACACACCAACTTTGATGTTCCTAGGTCATACGGTAATGAAGTTATGGAGCGGACAGGAATGCGGACGGACGTTCTGATGGACGGACTGACGGAGTGCAATCCTATAGTCCCCTCCGTTTCTGGTTGGGGACTAATAATTGTTCAGGCTTGCTGCACCTGGTTCTTGAATCTGTCATAAAACTGCAAAACGGCACAATCTTTTTCACAGCTGCAACACAAAATTGTACCAGTTACATCTCGTAAAACATTGAAATATGTCAGGTTTGTGACTTATGAAACCTTCTGCAACTGTGCAGCACATGTCACGGAGTGTATAAGTGCCATGTTCCTCTGCTCCTGGGATCTGTTTGCGCGTCGTCAGCTCGTGCCGGCTAAATCCGATTACATCTCCGGCCTTTGTTCTGGAGGAATAAATCCTCAGACAATGGGATTTTAATAACTTGTTTGCGTTGCACAAATGAGCTGTCATTTCAAATTGCCCTCAAATGAGTGAGGCTGGGGAAGAATATGACCAACATCCATAGTAAGCGCACACATCGCAAACGAGCTGCCTCGTGTGTCAGAAACAAGAATATAAAACAGCTGTGGTTTATTTTAAGGGCCACGAAGAAAGAATAATTCCGATAAGAGCACTTTGTCAAAAAGAGAACATTTATTGAAAGCATGCAGGCTTATTAGCATACAAGCATACATTGGGTTTGGCGACATGGCTCTGTTCTGAGAGGTCCCTGCCCGTCCAAGCGTGGAATCGAAGGCAGGGAGCTGATGCTAAGCCCCCTCCATAGAACAGAGCCCACAGCAACAATGACCTCAAAAGGATGAGACATTGTTTTCTGAACAGTTAATTTAGTCACAAGAGAACATAATCAATGCATGCTATTAAAGACAGGTGAAGCTGGGGTGGAAAAGGGTTGTTGAGCTAGCGCGCCGAGGGAACAGCTACTTGGGAAGGCAAGCATAAATAAGCTCAACAATCATGTGTTGCAAAGTCAGATGACAGTCAAATGCACTCAGGTGACTCTCCAGGAGAGGCACCTCCTACGTTAAGTAAGCTTGACTCCATGGCCGATCAGAATTTATTTCAAAGCTCCATTTAACCAAGAAGATATGTGTCTTAGTGTTGAGCAAGAAGTCAAACTTGCATCCATCTTGGCTCTTTTCAGAGCAGATCAGACACGCCTGCTCTATAAGGGTGCATCCAGCCATTGCCTTGGTATACCGGCAGGACTGTGTTTGGGGAGACTGTGCAGCAGTATACCTGCAGGACTGTGTTTGGGGAGACTGTGCAGTAGTATACCTGCAGGACTGTCTTTGGGGAGACTGTGCAGTAGTATACCTGCAGGACTGTGTTTGGGGAGACTGTGCAGTAGTATAAACGCACGAGTGTGTTTGGGGAGACTTTGCAGTAGTATACCTGCAGGACTGTATTTGGGGAGACTGTGCAGTGGTATACCTGCAGGAGTGTGTTTGGGGAGACTGTGCAGTAATGTACTTGCAGGACTGTGTTGGAGACTCTGCGCAGTGGTATACCTGCAGGACTGAATTTGGGAAGCCTATGCAGTGATGTACCTGCAGGCCTGTGTTTGGAGACTGTGCAGTGGTGTACCTGCAGGACTGTGTTTGGAGACTCTCTGCAGTGGTATACCTGCAGGACTGTGTTTGGAGACTCTCTGCAGTGGTGTACCTGCAGGACTGTGTTTGGAGACTCTCTGCAGTGGTGTACGTGCAGGACTGTGTTTGGAGACTGTAACAGTGGTGTACCTGCAGGACTGTGTTTGGAGACTCTCTGCAGTGGTGTACCTGCAGGATGTGTTTGGAGACTCTCTGCAGTGGTGTACCTGCAGGAGTGTGTTTGGAGACTCTGTGCAGAGACTGCGGGTGTTCCTCTGCCTCATGAGGTCACTTCAGCATGAGGCTACAGTCGTCTTTTCTTCTTCACATTTTTTGAGTTGTTTGCTCAACTATCCAAACGCTGTTCCTCAAATTAAAGATCAATTTAGGTATCATCTGATCTCTCTGAAGTTAGGCACTATCTGGCTCGGACTTCTGTAGATCAGGCTGGATCGTCCTTCCAAGCTATGATACGGTGTCTTGATGTGTAAACAGTTTGCAGTCATACTGTCATACTATTTTTAAGACTTGTTTAAGAAGTGGGGATGGGTAACCCTCGTGGAGATTTTTCTGAAGAATTTTTTTTCAGGAGATTACTTTCGTGGCGTCAATGAAACGCTGAAACCAATTCTTGGACAATATTGTAGTTGCTATTTGCGATAGCTAATGAAAATTATTGAGGCTTCACAAAATTTCTTATTAGGGATAGTGAATATTAATCTACAAATTTGCACCACTCAGCCTTTTGGAAAAAAAAATGTGAATCTCATTCCGGAGCAATCAGCTTACTAATCCCTCCATAATTCCATTTGCCCTTTTAACCTTGTTTAAACAACATTTATTTGCTTATGTAACTCATAATTAACTGAACATAACCTTCATTTCCCCACAGCAAAGCAGGCAAACAAAAAAGGTACATCTTGTACTAATCCAAAAAGGCAAAAAGTCGAGAAATTTGATCTTTTGGCTGGAATCCTGCTGGGTGAAGTGGAGGTATGGAGGAGATAGAAACAAGCCTGTGAGCTCGATGCCAGTGATGCGATACAATTTTCAAACACATCTGTGGGTGACCTTTAAGATGAGGTTTCTAAAATACCTCTCATATTAACCTGGAAAAAAAAAGATTACAAGTTCCTCTTTAATCAGAATGTTCCAGAAGGCTGCAAAGGTTGTTTCTCATGTTTCTCCACTTATTTCCACTTTATTCCCTTGCCCTGCAGTCAAATTAATTTGAGGGCGTGAAGCAATCTGCTCTTCCCTGTTAATGTTCAAGTGACCATTAGGATAATGCTCTCAGTCTTTTTAATGAACCGATCAAGCCGAATGTGTGGGGAAGTTGTGGGATCAAAAAAGAAACGTCAGATAGACGCCGCAGAGTCGAGGTCTGAAATTGGAAGAAATTGGCTTTTCTAAGAGTGAAGCAAACACGTTTTTGCAGGTATGTCTGATATTGTGTCGCAGAGTTGAAAAGTTTGAGTCTGGCAGATTTTTAACAACTTTTCATGTGATTTTCAGTGTGTTTAGTAGTCAGTGGACACAATGTTCTCTTTGATTCTCACATTGGAGCCAGTAACTCGCCCAAAGACTGTTCCCACGCCTTGAGGCAGGGCCATCAACTATGCACACTCTGGAGGTACGGGCAAGAAAAATACCAAAAAACATTGCTGGAGCTCATCGCTTGGGCATAATAATAATAATAAAATGCTGCCTCTCAACTTAAAATTACAAAGAATGTGGGGATTTCATCATCTATGGTGTCATTAAAAGATTCAGATAAATTCAGAGAAATTGTCGTATGCAAGGGACAAAGCCAAAAACCAATATCAAAAACCAGTCTCAGGAGGCACTGCATTAAAAAGAAATAGAATTCTGTTATGAATACAACTGTATGGACTCAGAAACACATCTGAAAACCATTGCCTTTAATCATGGGTCACTGGTGCATTCCCAAATGTAAGTTGGACTGAGGCAAAGTGGAAAACTGTCTTGAAGTCTGACTGATCAAAATGTAAAATTCTTTTTGGGAATCGAGGACGTCGTGTCCTTCGGGCTAAAGAGGGAAGGGAACATCCAACTTGTAATCAGCACACAGTTCAAAAGCCAGCATCCATGATAGTATGGGGGTGCATTAGTGCATATAGCATGGGTAACTAGCACATCTGTAAAGACACCATTATTGCTGAACAATATATACAGGTTTTGGAGCAACATATGCTGCCATTCAGACGCCATCATTTCCAGGGAAGGCCTTGCTTATTTCAGTAAGGCCAAAGCACAGTCTGCACTTCATGCAACAACACGGCTCCACAGTAAAAGAGTCAGGGATCTAAACTGGCCAGCCTACAGTCAAGAACTGTCAATCGCTGACAAAAATTTGACAGATTATTAAATGAAAAATATGAGGCAACAAATGTTAAACAGCTGAAATCCTACATTAAGCAAGAATGGGAAATCGCTTTCATAACTAGAGAAATTAGTCTCCTCAGTTCCAAAATGCTTACAGAGTAATGCAACACAATTATAAACATGCCCCTGTACTAGGTTTTTAGAGACTTGTTGCTGATAGAATTCAAAATGAGCATATATTTTTATTTCAAAAAACTAAAATTTCTCAGTTTCAACATTTAATATGTTGTTTTTGTACAATACTGAACAAAAATATAAACGCAACATTTTAGTCATTTCAATATTACACGTAATTATTTCTGAGGTTGACTTAGTTGGGTTTATTTATGTGACCAAGGTTGTGTGCCACCGGTCTGTGCGCATTTCAGTCACCTTCTCCATATCATTGTCAAGTTCATGCCCTTTGTCAAAATTGGCCTGTCAGGCAGGTGGGGCATAATCCAGAGCTATTGAAATCAGGTACAGTCAGCCCAGGCACATCCTGTACTCTGGTCAATAAAAGGCCACCCCAAAAGTCCCAGTTCTGCCATTGTTCAAAATGCCATAAATAACTCGAGCCATCAGGGAGCGTGCCATTGGCATGCTCAAAGCAGGAGTGTTTCTTAGGGATGCTGAAAGGGCCTTAATGTCCACGTTTCAACAATAAATCGTATAAAACACCTTTTCGACAAATGAGGCAAGACAGCAGACCGCCCGCATGCATGACGACCATGTGTGACAACCCCCACCTAAGATTGCCAAATCTGGACATATCTTCATCTCTGTGATCATCTGAGACCAGTAACTCCCACTGCAGATGGAGTTACCATCTGGTTGCTTGTGGACATCCCAAAGATGCTGGAAGGGGGACAAATCCGAGGATATACTCAGTCGAACCAATTTTTTCATTGAAGGGGGACAAATCCGACTATTCACTCAGTCGAACCAAGTTTTTCATCGAGCTGAGGAGAGGTCCAATCCACAAAGGGTAAAAAGACGTTAAGACTTGGACTTCCTGGAGATTATTTTTCATGGTTTCAGCAAAAATGGGGTGATGGTGGGGACCAGAGAGACAGGTGGTGAAACCGTGAAAAATAATCTCCAGGAAGTCCAAATCTTAACGTCTTTTTACCCTTTGTGGATTGGACCTCTCCTCAGCTCGATGAAAAACTTGGTTTAAGTGACTGAATAGACACATTTGATGGCCAATGGCACAATGGAGGACTGTTTTCTCTAAAGACAAGTCATGTTTCCAACTTCACAGAGCAGATAGACGGAAGATCATTATGCTGACATCATTGTGGTGCGCAAGGTGGCACATGGTGGTGGAGTGCTGGTTTGCTTGGGAATATTCCAAGGACATCGCACCCAACTGCAGTTGATGAACAGCAACTTGAATTCAGTGTGATTTCACAATGAGATGCTGCTGCCTATTGTCCAACCATTCATCTATCAAAACAATAACCATCCAGCATGACCATGCCAGACCCAAGTCGCCCATGTACGCACAGAATTCCTTGAGCCTGAAAACATTTCTGTGCTTGAATGGCTGGCTTATTCCTTGGATTTGTCCCCCTTCCAGCATCTTTGGAATGTCCACAAGCAACGAGATCGTCATTGGTTCCCATTTTCAGCCAATAGCCGCCAACTCCACTCAGCTCTTGAAGAGAAGTGGGAACATGTCCACCAAGTCACCATTGACCATTTGTTACAGTCCACACCACAGAGATGTGCTGCAATGCAGCAGGCCAAAGGAGGACATACCCAATATTGTTTTGTGAAATTTGGACAATAGACCCCATCCCCGTTATCATCACAACATTGCAATATTCTTGTTTGTCTTTATATGTCATTGATCGAAATGCATTGCAATATGGTCATAAAATCTGTCAACACTCAATGAAAGTACAATGAGCTTCTGAACATGGTCATATTTCTCACAATAAGAAGTGTTGCGTTTATATTTTTGCTCAGCGTATTTTCAATTAAATATTGAGTTGAAGTCATTTGCAATTCATAGAATTTTGTTTCCATTTACATCTTACATTGCATCCTAACTGTTTTTCAGAAATGGGCTTGTACAGGGCGATTTGAGATTTGTGCCCATTTGAAAGCAGTGCAGTGCCTTCACATTCCAGAAGCGCACAAACCACATGCTACAAATAAAGCTGTTAAATTTCATGAATTTTAGGCATGTGGAAAGCTGAAACACAACCTTACAAAGAGTAAAATGGCTGTTATTGGCTTCAATTACAAGACAAGGTAGTTGTGAAGCAAGTTATGTTCATAACTATGGGCATAAAATCGGGAATGACTTTAAGGATACATTAATTTCAAATTTGTTTTAATAAATGAAGATTTCAATGACTGAGTTTTCAGACCGCATTTTCGGAGTCCCTTGACAACCCGAGAACAATTGGGACCTCAGAATTGTAGCAGGCTGTTAACAGCTCTTCTTTAAGGATTTGGAATGGGATGATCTACCCTATTAAGCCACATTATGTCGCAAAAGTATATGCATCACAAGATTAAATGCCCATATTCACTCAGGACATTAAATCAGCCAGAATAACTCTGGCTTTCATTTTCCGAAATGTGCTTCACGACACATAATAGCTTAAGAAATAGGCTGCTCTCTGAAATTGATTGCATTGATAGGCTCACTGGTGAAATTCAGTCCATTCCCACATGTTGAAACTGTTTTCACCATCTTACTGAAACCAAATCACTGAGCCAAGCACTGTTTGTACTCAAGGAATAGATTAGGTAAAAAAAAAAAAGCTGTTTTTCAAGAACTTAATAGAAAGAGATTAGCTGAAACAATTGCTTGCATATTCAGTTCAAGTGCCACACCACCACAAAGTCAGAAATCACCAGTCAAGGGCATTAACTGTCAGGAGTCTCTGCGCAACACAACAGGAGGAGTCAATCCTGTCTGATCCTGGACGCAGCAAACAGTGCAACATGGGCAATGTAGTTCATAATCGAGGGCGGACTGAGGTAAGAGCACTGCTGATGGGGATGCAATCGTGTCACCATTTGAGCTACTCTGGCCAGATAGCTGACGCTAAATTGGTGTGAGCACAGTTAGTGCTTGGATGGGAGACAAAGTTGTTGCTAGAAGTGGTGTAAGTGCACCAGTAGCAGGTGGCTTTATCTCTGGTCAAATAATCTTTAATGTTCTAGTATAGTGATGGTGACTCTGTGCTCTTGGAGTTCCAGTTTTTCAGATAAGACATTAGACTGAAGTTCTAACTCACTGCAGTCATTAACGATCAAATTGCACTCTTCAACAAAGGTAGGGGATTTCTGAGTGTCCTGCCTAAATTCCCAACTTGGCTCTTTCAATCTGCCACCTTATTGACCCCTGATTTAATTGGCTATGCAAACTATCCTCTTCCTCAGCTGATATGTGGTAAGCATTCTGGTGCAAAATGGCTGCCATGCATCACCTAGGTGGGTGCTACACATTAGTGGTAGTGAGGCAAGATTACCCAACATGACTGTAAAGTGCTCTAAGTACCTCTGAGAGAGCACTATTTAAGTCCAATGTATATTTATTCATTCACTGTAGACAGGGAACTGGAGGTAAGGCAAGATATGGTAGGTGAGGGAGCCAAGGTCAAAACCAGAGAGACAGTCTGACGGGTTCTGGGAAGATAAGGAGCCTGATAGTGATGACAGACAAACAAAGGAGGCAAAGAAACTTGAACAACCACATTTCAATCACAAAAACTCCAGAATTAAAGGAGAAAAGATTTAGTGACAATGAAATGAATTCAATATTATCTTTGGCAATGACTCCATCTTGGAGGACCCTTCAGCAAGGTGGGGTGCAGATCTGCCGGCGTAGCAGGCAGTGGCGAAGCCATCCCTCGTTTGGAAGGAAGCGTCATCAGATCAGCAGGGAAATGGGTTTGATGCTGAAGAGGGCGGAGCCGGGAAGTTGGTGGTGGCGGGGAGGTGGTGGGTGATGCAAAATCTCTGCAAACAGCAAACGGAACACATTATGGGTATTTGCATCAAAGACCTATGGTTGCGATTGGGTGAATGAAATTGCCTGGGCGTTCCTACGTCTCATGATTGAACTTTTGTCTACACTTTATGGGCATTACGGGCAGGGAAAGTAGGAACCTGCTGTGATGGTCCTGCCCTGCAGGCCCTCCCCCCTCCTGCTGTCTGCACCTCCACCTCAACGAGCCACACCTGCTGCTCGTTGAGGTGGAGGTGCAGTGAAGAGTATAAAAGAGCTGCACTGCCAAACAGTCAGTGCAGCTGCATTCTGTGTTTCACTCTGTGTGTCATGGAGCCCTGTTTTTGGTTGCTGCCGCTCTCCTCTTTGTTCTTATTTTACAAATTAAATATTTATTTATATTTATATAAATAAATATCAGCCTGTGCATTTGGGTCCTTTTCTTTGGTGTTGGGTACATGGTCCCAGTGCCCACCAGCTAAATAAAATGAAACATGAGAGAGCAATGATAAGCACGAGGTGGCACTAAGGCAACCTGGCAAAGTGTTGAGGAACAGGTACATGGAGATGAGTGGCAACGAGAGAGAAACAGGAGTGGGAAAGCGGCGAGGGTAACGCACTGGAGAAAGGGGGAGGTCACGAGTCAATCATTCAATTATCAAACTATGAAGGAAAAACATGCAGAACAAGAAAGAAAAAACAAACACTAAGGAACAAAGACACTAGATGTGAAAATTAGCTTGGACAACTGCACAAACACATGGAAGATTTTATTAATTTTATTTGAACAAAAAAAATAATGCAGTGGAATTGAACAGCTGTTGCTATTTTAGGCTCCTGATGCTGTTTCTGTTGATGAGTGTTGGATGAATGCTTTTAAATGTGAGTGATCAAAACAAAGAGACTGTCTCAAAGACCCTCAAGTCGTACATATTGATTTATTTATTCAACAAGTGTCCATCTTTATCAACCAATCAAGTCGAAATATTTGCCCCTTCGCAATTAAATGTTTCAGATCATCACATTTATGCTAGTATTAGATAAAGATAACCTAAGAAAACAAAAAAAAGCTGTTTTTAAATGACAATTTCATTTATTGAAGGAAAAAAGCTATCCAACCCTACCTGACCCCATGTGAAAAAGTAATTGCCCCCTTAGTAATCAAATCAACAATTAAACAAATTTAGATGATAACTGGGTCCAGTTTTGCAAGACACACAAAGGCATGATTAATTCCAACCCTGCTGAATCTAAAGATCACTAAAATAGTACCTGTCTGGCAATGTAAAGTGGGCAAAAAAGCAGCAAATGAAACTGCTATCCAAAGAAATTCAGTAACATCCATCTTCTATACCCGCTTATTCCTCACTAGGGTCACGGGGTGAGCTGGAGCCTATCCCAGCTGACTACGGGCAAAGTACACTCACACTCATACCTATGGGCAATTTGGTGTCTCCAACTAGCCTAATATGCATGTCTTTGGACTGTGGGAGGAAACCTGAGTCCCCAGCGAAAACCCACACAACACAAGGAGAGCATGCAAACTCCACACAGAAAGGCCCCAGGCTGGATTCGAACCCACGACCTTCTTGCTGTGAGGCAGCAATGCTAACCACTGTGCCACCGTGCCACCATTCAGTAACATATAAGGAAGAAAGTCATTGAGGTCTCTAAGTCTGAGAAGGGTTACAAAGCTATTTCTAAGGCCTTGGGACTCCAGTGAATCACAGCCATTATCAACAAATTGAGAAAACGTGAAACTGTGCAAACCTTCCCAGGAGAGGCCAGCCGACCAAAATTCCTCCAATAACGCACAGAGAATGCATCCAGGAGTGATAAAAGAACCCAGTATAAAATCTAAAGAACTGCAGGCCTCACTTTCCGCAGTGAATGTCAGTGTTCATGATTCCACACTCAGAAGGAGACTGAGCAAAAATGACATATAAGGGGGCGAAAGGCAAGGCAAAAACCAGTGGTGAGCAAAAAGAACACAAAGGCTTGTCGCACATTTGCCAAAAAATCATCTTGATATTCCTGAAGCCTTTAGCAATAGTATTCTGCAGACTGATGAGTCAGTCTGTGGAACCTTTTCGAATGTATGGCTCCTTTTACATCTGAAATAAAGACAATCATACCAACGGTCAAACGCGGTGGTGGTAGTCTAGGGCTGCTTTGCTGCTTCAGAACCTGGGCGACTCGCAGTAAGTGATGGAACCATAAATTCTGCTCTCTATCAGAAAATCCTGAAGGAGAACGTCAAGTCATCAGTTTGTGACCAAAACCTCAAGCTCAATGAAGTTATGCAGCAGGCAAATGATCCGAAGCACACAAGCAATCCCACCTCTGAATGGCTCAAAAGAAACAAAATTAAGGTTTTGAGTGGCCTTCTCACAGTCCTGACTTGAATCTGATTGAGATGCTGTAGCTTGACCTTAAACAGACGGTTCATTCTCAAAAACCCTTTCCAATATGGCTGAATATTATATAAAAACTCAAACAAGAGCGGGCCAAAACACTCATTGCCAGTTACCACAGACATTTGATTGCAGTTGTTGCCCCTGAGGCTGCACAACCATTTGCTGGCTGAAGGAGAGCATTTTTTTCACAAGGGTGATATAGGTTTTGAATAACTATTTAAAGTCAGTAATTGATTCATTTAAAATCTGCATTTTGAGTTTACGCACGTTGTCTTTTTTCATATATTATAATGAGCTGAATGATCTGAAACATATGAGTATGTTAACTAAGCAAAAATAGCAGCAATTTGGAATGAGGCAAATTCTTTCTCACAACACTGTAATGCCCCATAATTATTGGCATTGCCAAAGTTTTTCTGTCAAAGATATAAAATTCCAAAGTAAAACTCAACCTGAGTATTTGGTTCCAGGATTTGCTCATCAATGGAACTCCTCTGGCAGAAGGTCGGAACTAACTGCTGGAGCTGAATGTTGAAATCAGCCGGCTGAGTTCACATGTGGCAGACAATCACATGACGGGACCTTCGGACTCCCTGGACTTTATATGCCTGAACTGCAGCTGAGAAATCGTACGACATACGACATGGAACGGACATTCCTGCAGAGGACTGAACATCAGGTAACCCTGGTTAGGCCAGACTGATGCCCGTTGTAGCTGTGGCTGGCAAATTTCCCCTTGACACCTTGGGGCAGCCCCAAAAACCAATACGGTGCGTTTTCCGGCCTGTCGGGCCCCATCTCGCCATTCTAGGGAAACCATGTCAGCTTGTTTCAGGGGCCCATTCTTCTTCTGTGCCCCGCGAGCCGTGTGGCGCCGGCAGCGGCGGTAGCGGGAGGGGAGGGAAAAAATCACCTGCGCCAATTTCCGTTAAACGCCTATAACTCACCGCCATAGATTATGACAGCACAATCTTCTGTTCTGCCGCATGAAAAATAACAAGCCCTTATTGGATTCGCATATTGAGGGGGAGAAAGTGAAGGAAATCTGGCCGGGGGAAGTGAGTGCGGGGGGGCAGTTGAAAGTCAAGGACGATCGAGTCTGGGGTTTGAGAAATTAAAGTCGGAAGTGGAGGAGGATGTGATAATGGGCTAGAATTAGAGGGAGCGGGGAATCAAAGGCAGGGAGCGCGAGACAGAGCGGCTAGACTTCCAGAAGACGAGTGGACCTCATTACATCTTATCTCACACTCCGCAGAATGAAGGCAAAGAGGTTAATGGCGGGTAATATTTGGGTGGGATTAGCTTCTGGAGGGGACGACCTGAAACAGCTTTAGTAAAATAGCGCCGCTGCCCCTCAGCATCGTGTCCGCAGAAGCTATGTTGTGTTGGAAATTTGCAGACAACATATTTATATTTCTTCAGAATTCTGAGCTTGCCGTGGGCGAAGGTGTTGAGATGACTCTACAGTAGAGTCAGGCCTGAGGCCTCTGAGAGAGACCTGATTCACCTTTGATGTCAGCAGCAAGATTCCAGCACTAGCTTCCATTATGTGCCTCTCAGTTTGCTAAATACAGCAACCAACTGCTTCAATTCCAAGCTGAGAGGAGAACAGTCAAGAAAAAGACAGACAGTTGGTTTGTTTTGCTGTTAATTTCACACTGAAAATTTAAAATATGCATGTCACACGCACCCTGTTTAATTAATATTTACACATTTCATGTTCAAACTGTTTATTAATCAACTTGAGAGCTTGCGACAAATTCATGGCCCGTTGTTTCTGCTGTCGCAGCGGTTTGTCAAATTGCGCATCAGCCAAATTTTCTGAGTGTGAGATGAGATTTTCCCAAGCGTAATGGTTTCTCTGCCTTCCAAGACTAGAATATTTCATTGTGCCCTGAACACACCCCTGAGCCGCTGACAGCTGTACAAGTGCTGCAGCAACTAAAGCGACCAAAGATTTTTCCGGAAAGTTTTTTTTTGAGCCACTGGCTCTCATGGGGAATGTGTAAGCAGGGTCCAGCCAATCAGATCACCTGTGAATTTAGCTAATCACCTCTTTTTTCAAGAGCTGAAGCTGTGTTAGTTGGTGAAATCAATGAGCACATTGGAATAAATGATTGGAATGAATGAATGATTAGTTGGAGAGAAAACCTGCATGAATACTAATTTTCCCCATAGCATGTAATTGGGTGTCACAGCTTAGCAGCTGAAGATTCATCCATCCATCCATTCTCTATGCCACTTCTTCCTCACTGGGGTCATAGGACAGCTGGAGCTTCAAGGTCAAAGGTCATCAACCCTGGTCCTGCAGAGCCGCAGTGTCTGCTGGTTTTTGACGTTACTCTGCACTTAACTGATGAATGAAAGCAGTTCATTACACACTTAACTCATCTCACCCGGTGTCTTTGGTTTTCTCCACCCTATTTAAACCTAACTCACACACCCTGTGGATCTCCAGGACCAGGGCTTGCTACCCCTGCCCTATAAACTTTTAATCTTTACTTTGAACCTCTACTTTGTCTGGATTACAGCAATGCTAAATGACCATCTACATTGACAAATCTTGGTTTCTACATAGACTTCTGTCACAACCTGCATGTCGGTTTAATTGGCTCTAGGAGTCTTGTGGGTAGTTCCTGGTAATTGATTGATTGGCTTATTATTCCTTTAGTGCAGGAGTATTGCTAACAGCACAGGGTGTTTGGTTTTCTCCACCCTATTTAAACCTAAGACACCAGGTGAGATGAGTTAAGCGTGTAATCAACTGCTTTCATTCATCAATTAAGTGCTGAGCAACATCAAAATCCAGCAGACACTGCGGCCCTCCAGGACCAGGGTCGACGACCACTGCTCTAGGTGAAAGGCACGGACCCACCCTGTACAGCTCTCCAATCCATCACAGGGTACACGCACCAGTCACACACCATTCACTCTGACATTCATACGTATGGGCAATTTAGCATCTCGAATTAGCCTGACATGCATGTGTTTGGACTGTTGAAGGAAACCCGAGTACCCAGAGGAGACCCATGCGAACACGTGGAGAACAAGCGAACTCCACACAGAAAGGCCCCAGGCTGGATTTAAAACCAATGACCTCCTTGATGTGAAGCAGCAGTGCTAACCACTGTGCCACCTTGCTGCCCCGGCTGGTTTGAGGAGTCGACTTGCAAAACCTGCTAAGTCAAGTTTTGAAAAATAAGACTTATATCCCTTAGCCTCTCTTTCAGGCACCTGCGCACCTCCCACGGATTGCTCCAGTTTCATAAGTTACTAAATCATGTTATAAATTGTAACGAAAAAAAGCGAAACTCTGTCAAAACCCGCCAAGTCTAGGAGGAAAACTGTCAAATTCTGCTAAGTCATCAGCCAATGTGGAAACGTGAATCCGTTTTCGTTCACTAGAGGGAACCAATCACAGTCAAGCTTTTATAGCCTGTTCAGCTTTTGCTTTCACTAATTCAAGGTGGGGGATGCAGAATCAAGTTTCATTTTGATCGCAGAAAATGCAAACAAAAAAAGGGGGGATTTGAACCCATGGACTCATGTTTACGTCGTCATTGTCATAGCAGCTATTCAACCACTGTGCTGTCTGTAGCATTGAGTTGTAGCAATGGGGCTAGTTTAAACACCGTCAAAACCTACTAATTTTCCACTCCACTTTCAAAACCTGATAAATTAAAACTTTGTGTAGTGAAATCAAGGTCATTTCTGAAAGAAAATAATGAATTGCCTCATGGCTTATGTCTGCAAGGCTAATAGTTTCAGCATAGTGAAAATTGGAAATGATCTATCGAAGATCATTTCAATGCCTAGCTACAAATCTGATTTTTCTAAAAAATGGACCAACTTGACTTAGAAGGCTTTACAAGTGGACTCCTCATTTTAGGACACAGCTGGCCCAGTCTAGAAAACAAGCCAATCATCTATTGCAATATTTACATTGTATTATGTTCATTTAGTGGATGCTTTCGTTTAAACTGACTTACAGTTGATTTCACTAAGCAGGCAGCAATCCTCCAACAAGAGCAACATAGGGTTTAGGTCCTTGCTTATCCAGGCTTATTGGGGCTGGAAACAGTCTTCATCTGAGTCAGAGTCAAACATCTCAGTCAACTGCTCTGATCACACAGCACACATTCTACATTAAAGGTCCCCTATTATGTCACCACACTGTCATCAGCTTTATTGCTAGTTATTTTAAGTGTAATTTTACAATACGTTTACAACAGAGTTTTGTGTATGTTAAATGTAAACCACAGTTAAATGCGCAGAGGACTCTGCTTATAGTTAAATTAACCAGGAAACAATGTTTCAATTTAACTGTTAAATTCACTCAGTTTATAATAATGCAGGTGCACAACCAATTAGCTTTTACAAGCCATTTCAAAATCTTTTCCCTCTTGACATCACATGGGGAAGCAACCAGCCAGAGGGCAAGAAGAACTGACCACCATCAGCCAAGCAGATTTCATTATTCAGGGTGGTCACTCCCCCTTGTGATGTCAGGCAGGGAAGACTTTGAACTAGCTCATAATGGCTAATTAGCTGTACACCTGGTGGCAGAATAGGGGACCTTTAAATCATAAAGAGAAGCTCCTGTCTTCAGTAACTATATTAATCCCTGACCAGAGGATCCATCCCAGATGCCTCTGTGTCTCCTGTATAGACAAAGCTGCTCACTGTATTATAAACAGGATAAAACCCAAAGAACAAAGAAGGTAATTTTTCCCACAAATGCAAAAAAAAAAAAATCTATTAAAAATGAAAAATAACAGAAACACTCCATAAACTATTACATTGATTGATAGATTGCTGCTGCATTAAAACAATAAGTTCACCATGATCTCACAAAATGAATGCGTTTTAAAATACAGTCACTTTGCTGACGCCGGCCACTTTCTCCCAAGTAAGCTATTCCCAAATTGAGTACTGCATTCATAGCCAATTCATTTGTGCCAACCTTCATGCATTTATATGGGCAATGAGCGATCCTTATTCAGCTGTAATTCATTTTAGCTCTTTGTCAATAAAATGTTCCGCTGAAGCAAAGATTGGTGTCCCCTTGATTATGCAGTTGTAAAAAAGGCCAACAGCTAATAACAGCAGCCTATATAACCAAGGTGAGAAAACTTGGTGTAATAGTATTGTTCCACTCCTTGTAATGTTTTTATCCATCCCAAGGCTACTCTGTTTGCGTCCTTCACAGTAGATACCTTTTGGATGCCAGCTCACGGCAAATACCAGCCTCAAACATTATTCTAGTTCTCTGTGTAGACATAACTACTTTTGCATTTTGATCACTTGTTTGCTAAAATGAAAAAAAATAGACAAACAATGAGGTAAGATAAATTAATGCGCTTTTAGATGAGCCTATTGGGGAAGAAAGTGCCACAGGTCGAACAGAGAGTAACTTAAGCTTATATTTCCAACACAAAACAGTATAAAAAAATTTTCACGACATAATAAGACTATCACTTGAGTAAAATTGTGCTCGCTGCATTTTTGCTCTTTCCGCACAACACTCAGTGTGACGGTCGAGCGGGTGGTGAGGTTAAGGGCAGGCGGCTGGACGGATGTGGCAGCTTGTCCCCTTCACACTGTATGACAGGTCTGGCTTTATCGCCAGACCTTATCAGGGGCTCCGGACGGATCATGCTAAACAGAGACGCCTGATGTCACTCTCCGTCACTGTCACCACCGTCAGCCTGTGACCTGGAGGGTGCGGAGGGCAGCCGCCAACCAGACACCCCCCCCTCCCCACCCCCACTCCTCCAAACCGTGACCTGCTTGCCCCAGAACTTGCGGCCCGATCAATTTTCAAGGCTGTCCATCTCCTGACAGACATCTGGAACCCCCCCCATCCCCGCCCCCCAACTTCCATCACTCATCTCTCTTTGTTATTGGACGGTCGAGGGTCAGCAGATCCGGAGCTAGCACAGTGGAAGGACTGGGTCCCTGCAACACGTGCGCGCACACACACTCACACACACACCACACCTCCCCCCCCCCCCCTCTCTCTCTCTCGCTCTCTCTCTCGCTATTTTGCGCACACACATACATGCACCTGTCTTCTGGAAATTGCTGTTGTCAGTTGATGTTGTGGACATTGTCAATTACTGAAGACATTCTGATCTGCTCCATCGTACAAGGGTCTCGTCCACAGTTGGCGCCCCTAGTGACATCCGCTGCAAACATTTTTTTCCTTTTTTTCTTTTCCTTTGAGGAATAACAGCAGACAGAGGCCAGTTATACTGTCAAAAAACTCAAAGAAAAAGGGAAGTATACAATAGTACATTTGGGTTATGTTTGGAAGCTAAACACCACTAATGTTAGCCTATGCATTTATGGTCAATACTTTCGCTGACTGTCTGACAATATACATTAAATGTTCCCCGAAGTGATTATGCTACAACTGTTCCAAAATAAAAATGCTTTTTCCGAGAACGGCCCGGAGGAGGGATTTAACTTAAGCGCTAATGGGAGCACGGCGTGATGTGCTGATCTTGCGTGTAGGGAAAGCCGAATCGAGTCTCTTTTATCGCCTGCAACCCCGCGTCTCACTGTCTCCAACCGGACCGAATAAAACGCGTGTGCCAGGTCCACCCACACGGTCCCATCCGTCACCACGATTGCGCTAGTCCATATACACTCTCCATTCGTCTTCTCCTCCCTTTGCCCTCTTCTCTGTCATCCCTCGTTCCTCGCCCGCCTCTGACAATAAAACGTCTCAGTAGCGGCTTTCAATCAGCGCTTTTGCCGTGCGGTTTTAAATGCAAAGCAATAAATAACGCCGACAGTGTCGCCCAGTGGAGCGATCGGATTGCTGCCGTGGTCGAAACCAGGACCGCGTGACATTTAATATTATAAGCCTCGCTCACAAAGCTTTCATTGCATTTCGTTCAGCATTATTTCATTGGCACCAAAGCCTTTGAGTCCAAGCCAAAAAACGGTATAGGTAGAATCCTCTCGGAACTCTAAATGGGTGCATTACATTAAAACAGCCCATGGCCTTCTGCGGCAACCCCTTTTCTGGGGGACCGCGATAATCCATTTCATCGCATTAAAAGCTCTGGGAATGTTCGCACGCACGTGATGAGAGCGCTTGATTAACTCTATGGGTGTTTTTTGACTGGCAATTTGATAAACAGCCACTTACCGATGGGCGTCTTGAGAAATGAACTGAATAAATTTAAAGGAGGGGAGTAAGAGACCGGCCTTGACCACACAGGAAGAATCCTTAGAACTTTTCGGATAGCCAGCCGTAAACAAGCGTTTTTAATTATCCCTGCTTTTACGGGAGAGGGGCGAGTAAAGGAGTTCTGTTTGCTGATTGATCTCTCGCGTACAGAACCGCCGGGGTTTGAGGGGATGGGCGATGTGCGAATGCCTCCCACGCCTGCGAAGGGATAGCGTATTCTTTTCCTCTTTTAAAGCGTCGTGTGTTTTCTTTGTAATGCCCTTGACAATCAGCTTCTTTTTCATCTAACGAGCCGACAAGAAAATTGGGCAGAGCTTTGCCGTAACAAACGCTGAATGAGACTGTGAGAATATCTGATCAGACAGCTGACAACCGGTGGTGTGACTTGTGGAACAGCGCTTGCGGATTGTAATTGTAAAGCTTTGGAGTGACTCTAATTCTGCGGGTGTTTGTTTGAAAAGGCGAGTGCGAGTGAGCATATGAGCGTGTGTAGGCTGTGTGTGCTTATTCTTGTGCGTGTGTGTGTGTGTGTGCGCATGTGTATGTGTGTGCGTGTGTGTGCCCGGGCATATTTTTATGTTTTCAAGCTTTCATGTTGGTGTACATGAGTGCGTGTGTATATGTCTGAGACAGAGAGAGGATTTAGGAATTGCCCAAATGAACACAGAAAAACACGAATATGTGAGTGGGAGTGTGTGCGTGTGCATCTGTGCATGCTTGTATGTGTGGGTACGTGCTTGTATGTGTGTAGGTTTATGCATGTGTTCATAGATGTGTGTGTGTGTGTGTGTGTGTGTTTGTGTGTGTGTGTGTGTGTGTGTGTGTGTGTGTGTGTGAGATTGAGAGAGAGAGAGTATTAAAGAATTACTCCTATCAACACAACAAAATAGCATTACATCAACTCTAACAGCCTCCACTTTCTACATTTTGGACTTGTACAAGTAGTGTTCAGTGTTTAAATTGATACTGAATGTTGACTGTGAAGCCTGGGCCACTTCGATTAAATGTGTGAGCCGCAGCACCAGGGATGGAAAGAGCATCTTGGGGGGGAAAAAGCAATTTTGATCAATCCTTCAGGCCCAATCTTTTGTACATCTCCCTCCAGAGGCTCTGTAAGGGCATTTCTAAAAGCATGAAAGAAATATGATTCAATAAGAAGTGATTGTCATTCTCAGTCCACTGAAATGACCCAGTGGAATGCATCGACATCTTGTCTGAAGCAGACTGTGACTTTGGTCATGTTGTATAATTGATAAAGGGATTTGTCCAAATAAATAGTGACAGCTTTTCTCATATGCAGAGGTCAAAGGCACTGTTGGTGTGCTTGAATCAAAACCAAACATACAGAGGGTAGCTTGAGCACAAACCCACAAGCTCAAACACAAACATGTAAATAAACACCCATATACACACAAGCACACACAGGCCTTCCATACACACGCTAAGACACACACGCACACATGCACGCACACACACACAAACTCACTACCTTGGCACTCATATCTTTGTGAGGACATTACAATGACTTCCATTCATTCTCTCTGCCTCTTAAGCCATTCCCTAATCTTATCAGTAAGCAACGCATGCCTAACCCAAACCCTTACCCTAACCTTAGCCTATCTCTAATTATAACCTAACCCCTAACCTTATCTAATAAGTCACAATTTGCGTTTGTAACTTCCTAATAATGTCCCCAATCTGTAGGAAAAAAAAGACATCTTTCGGGTTCTCACTTCGTAGCATGTACAAGAACACACACACGCATGCACGCACACAAAGTTACACAGGCAATGCAGTGATGTTTGTCTCTTATACAGTGAAGAACCACAACTGTAGAAACCCAGCATCAAAACCATAACAGACTTCATCTACAGCGCTGCCCACCCTGTAATCGGGCCCTGACAGAGTTTGTTCATGTCAATCTACTTTCCTCATACACCCTCCCGGGGCATCTCCGTAGCCCTGCCGGCCTGGGTAAATGTGATTACAGGAAGTCCACCTTGCCACGTTCCGCAGTCAGCTCCACGGATCCTAAATCTTCAGGCGGACAGGCCTTCACCTAGCACCGGGCCGTAAATACTCCAATTAAATCAACTCAAAATCGGCGAGCTGCGAGCGCAGGGAGAGGCCTGAGGCTCTCGGCGAGTGAAATATACGGAGAGCCGTTCTTGACAGGAGCGCTAACAGTCGAGAGGGGAAAAAAAATACCCGGCGGGCCGACCGCACCTCATCCGTCAAAAAAATAAAAGGAGGGAAGGTTCACGGCTTGAGGCAAAAGGAGCAATTTGTTTTGAGAGTTTTGGCCGCACTGCTTCCATATTGGCAGTATGTGGTGCCTGGTGCTCAGATTGGGTGGGCTGTAGTGGGGAGGGGGGTTGCAGTTGGGCAGGTTTAGAGGGACATGTCAAGGAATGTGTGATTCCAACTGTGTGATTTCAGAAAATGAACCGCCCTGTTTGTCAGTTAAGGGCTGGCGTGGTTGAAAAGCTTATTCTTCTGTTTGGCGTTCCCACCTCCACAGTTCGCACCGTTCAACAAAATGACATCAGGAGACTAGATCTCAATCGCACGTTCTACCAATTCGCTTAATCAGTCACTCAAACTGCAGAGTGCGGAAGTCCGTGCAGCTGTAATAATTCCCCAGATCGGACCTTCGTGGTTCCGACCTGTGCGGAAACTTGAGATGAACTCTAATCTTGTGCAGCGTCAAAGACAGGAGGCAGGCTCAAATTTCATGTCCATTCTTTGATTTCCCATGATGCAATGCAGTTAATAAGAAAGACACAGCTGGCTGAGGTAGCCCAAGAGAAGAGCCGACAAACAGGGAAAGTAATCACAAGTACGGTAATAGAATGCTTATAACTTCACATTCTGACACTGATATAACAATCGCTACTGGTAACCTGAGGAAATAGAGTTCTGCGGCACTGGATTAGCATGTTGAAATGGAAATGATAAACAGGTTTTTGTGGGCCAGTCTGAGACCTGTCAGTTTCCATAAACTGTTGCAAGCTCTTTCAACAGAGCAGTGACAGTGGCCTGACCACACCACCTCCTCGCCCTCCACAGCACCGCCAAATCCTGCAACAAACTCCCACAGTTTTACCGTAACCAACTTCACCAAAAAATACACTCAAAAACATGAAATGTTAGATTTACTAATAATGTTATGTCAACTGGTTCCACAAAATTGAGTTAAGTACATTCCACTCAATGCAATTAATTAAACCAGCCAAAAATGTTTGAAGTCGAATAAAGGTTATGTAAAGCAATCGCGTGAAACCAATTGACATAACATTATTAAGTAAATCTATCATTTCATTTTTTTGAGTGTAGTGTCATATTTATTAGTGTTGTAAACTATCCAGGTTTAAATGAATTGTAGCAGACTATAGCCTAAATCAGACTGATCAGCTGACAGATCTTGTCTATTTTGACAATAAATATTTTTTCTGCGCCATTTTAGTTCAGGAACAGGAACCTATAAAATGAGGATTATTTCCCTTTAGAGCAGTGTTTTGGCTGACACATTAAAGCTTTTGTCAAGCCTTAGCCACACATTGCTCTCAGGGGAACTGGCTTGTACTCATTGCAATCAATCATGTGTTGCTTTGTTAAGAGGCATCAGTTAAATGTAATGCTATTACTGAAGTGCCGTTCTGCCCCATTGCTGAACTGTACTAAAGGGAGAGGTGTGATCGTCTGGGGGTGGGGGCGTGCTTGGAGATACTTTAACTTCAGAGTGACCAAATTTTGGATGTGTCTCACCAGTCAAAAGATGAAATACCATAATACATGAGTGGTTGTGACTTCTTGAAGAACAAATAAAGTGTCCATGTCATCCCATTAGCTGTGGGGGCCTTGCGGGAAATTCCTGAATTTCCCTCATCTCCGAACCCAGGAACAAGAAAAAAAACAACTGTAAGAAGTGGCTTCTTCTTCAGAAATGGAAGCGTGAAAAGAAATCAAAGAGCCAGTAAGTAGAATGAAAAAAAAAAAAGCAGATATCAGGCAAGCCAGCCGGTAGCTGCGTTAAAGAAAATAAAGAAAATAAATAAATAAATATCGCCCGACCGGCAGTAACCAGGCTGTCGGCTCCTTTTCAAGAGCAGAAAGCTGCCCGGCGAAAGTAAACACCGCACGCTTTGAGGACGAACACAAAGCGCCCTATCTCCCCCTCATTATAGATTGTGCAAACACCTCAACCTTTTCTGGGGTACTTCAAAGGAGCGCACGCATCTCATAAACAAGTCCTTCCCCCGGAAGTCACTGGCACCTTATCGGACTTAAGAAAACCAGGTGTCACTGTCAATTGAGGGCTCTTAAAGAGTGCGTCAAGGAGAAGACTGGTGCGAGAGTCGAGAATGCAACCGCCCTCGTTGATTTTAAAGGCCTGCGGGCACACTTTACTCGCCAGGGGCCTCATTTATCAAACTTGCATAGGATTTGGTGTAGATTCTGGTGTAAATATCAGCGTTCGTCAGGTGTCACGTCTGATTTACTAAAAGTGTGTTAGAACTGGCGTGGCGTTGATAAATCTGGCGGCAAAAACCATTGTAATTTACATGACATGCCCAGGAGGCATAGTCCTGCCCACTTTACGACATGAACGATCGATGAGTCCCCACCGTCTCGATCGGAACTGCACGAGGGTAATTGTTAAAATACAGTCTGCAGAGATCACTCTTCATTGTACTTTTATTAGTATTACTCCATGACATTTTATTGGGTGCCACACAAAACGAGCAGTCACTCGTCACTTTCCCTGAGGAGATCTCTGTGCCGAAATTTCCTCTCACGTTGGACAGAAGCTTATTCCTCAAACAACAGGAGATCAGCCATTGTCAAAATGTGACCATGGTCGAAGTGTCCGTAGGCATCTATATACTGAGCAACAGAAGCAACGCAAGTTAGCTAGTTAGTTAATGTACTCTTCGGGTTACTCAATCGAAGTAACTGCAAAATAAAGAAAAGTTTGATGAAATGAGTGTAAATGTGCATGCGCTCGTAATGAATTTGATTTTCTAAAATAATTACCTGCAAACTTATTTTCCAGTCTGGCTTTAATTAAGCTAACTTGCCTTTCTTTTGTTGTTCAGTATATATCTGACTGGATAAGCATCTGACATACCACACTGCATATCTGCCAAGCTGTGCATTGCGCTTAATCAAATTGATTGTTATTATCAGCCGTCTGGCCTGACAAGCAGGTTGTCTCAAAATATAAGTTTAATTAATTTCTCTGCACAGGTGTCTAATTTATTTATTCATTCATTCATTTATTTCGCCAATTTATCGATTTAGACTATTTATTATTTTTACTGATAAAAGCAACAACAGCATGACGTCCACATCGCTGCATATTTTCACTGTTGCACTCATTCCTGCATGTTGTTCGCTGGTTTCCAATTTGCGTACACCTGGTCAGACCTGGCGTGAGATTTTTGCGGACCGTTCGCTCTAGTTCAGATTGATAAATGCCGATCCTTACAGCAGTTTTGGCATACACCCATTTTTTTGGTGTGCGCACTTTTGATAAATGAGGGCCCAGGTATCCACACTTTGTTTTGCAGGTCTGTCATGGATGTGCGTCCATTCTGGTCGAGGATAACCTCTCGAGATTTTGAATAAATGGAACTCTTTGTCCTGCTAGATTTGAGAGGCAAAATTTTTTTTTTCACTCAGCGTCGTATGTGAATGTAAATTCCCCCCTGAGACTTTTAATATACAAAACGGTTATTTGATACGGCTGGAACCTGATCCTCATACCGTCACCTGTGAGCTGAAGGGATACCCATGCAATAAACTTCATTGATTGCAGCAATAAGAAGTGAGCGGTGAAATTACTTGTTCTTAGCCAGTTGCATAATGACATACCAACTCATTATTGCTTATGTAAATTGAGTGCACTGGATTTAGTTATAAACTACACATACATAAAATACTCAATCGATGTAGGATTTCCATGTTTTTGCAGTGCGGCGGTGTGGCCATGGCCTGAAAAATCGCCTCAATGTGTACCATCTACCAAACATGCTGTTCAAACAGTGCTATTTTTACTCTGCTGTTTTTGAATGGTACAATAGGATTAGTATGTCAAATGGTGTCCACACTTGTAATGAAAAGCAATCGTCTTTCATTCCATAATATGGCCCCACTGTGATTGGACCACTCTCAGTAATACTGCCATAAAAGCATGGTTTACTTCCTGAAAAGTGTTTTACCAAATACACAAACTAGACCATGAAAATAAGTATGTGCATAATTCTAGATCATAAGTCAATCGCTTAAAGGCCAAATTCTGCATATTACTACTTGAAAACATTACCATCCAGCGTCTTCAACTCTCATAAGGCAATTGACAGCATGCTCAGAAGACAGTTGACTTTTCCTGTTTCAAGTGACTTCAATCATAACACACTCTCCTCCACTCTGCCAACATTCACTCAGTTTGTTAAATACTTCACCAGAGCAAACAGGGCACTGAAACTTGCTTAATGCAAATGTAAGGAAATAAAAAATTTCCACAAAAGTATATGGCCACAGCACCTCCACCTCTAGAAAATCCTGCCCATAACCCAGTTCATCTCACTCTGCTGTTAAAGTCCAAGGTACAATCACAGGAAATCAACAACACAACAGTGAGGGGGTGGACATCTGAGGCAATTACTCAAGGACTGTTTCGTGACCACAAACTGGGACGCAATGTGTGAGGCACATTGCCAGGACATTGATGGATTTACTCATTGTATCTCGGACAACATCAAATTTTGTGGAGACAACACCATTCCAGCCAGAGCACAGCGCTGCTTTTCAAATGACAAACCCTGCATTACTAGCGACATAAAATGACCACTGAATGAGGAAAAACTTGCAGTCAGGATGGGTGGCAGAGAGAAAATGAACAGTGTGCAGAGGAGACTGATGAAAGAGCTGAAAGAGTGGAGACAACTATGGGAGGAGAGTTGAGGCCAAGTTACTAAAGACCAACATGACAGGTGTGTGGAGTGGCATAAGGAATATCAATCAAAACACATGCTAATGAGCTAACAAAAAAATCACGAAGGAAAATTGGGTTCTTTTACAAAAATAGATCATATTTCAGTCTACTGTCCAAACAGTGCATGATTATGGCGATATCTATATGCACGCTACCCCTACCACCTTGAAAGAGTTTGACACTGTTTATCATGCGGCACTTTGGTTTATTACCAGGGATAATTTAAGAACTCATCATTGTTCCCTGTGTCAGACAGTCTGTTGGCCATCCCTATAGCAGCTAGAAGAATGCAGCATTGGCTGACATTTGTTAATGAAGCAATCCCATATAAATTACCTAATTGCGTGACATCTTTCATCACATGGCGTTCTAGTAATTACCGGGGAAGGTCTCAGGATTGGTTGGTTCTTGAGGTCTCTTGCGTCAAAACCGAGCTTGGAAAAACTGTTCTTAGCTATAGTGCTCCTAAGACCAGAACTGAATGTAGAAGCTCATCAGGAAGGTAGGTTTAGTCATTCGGAGTCAGCCCTTGCCTTATGAAAAATTTCTATAATTCAAAACTATAGTTGTGTTATAGTTCTATGCCCAAATTAAAATCAATTGTATTTTGGCCACCATTAGTATTATGATTATATATTATACTAAGGTAGACCATATTGACTATTGACATTGTCTTAACATGGCACTGCTGACCATAGTAGCGCTATAGTTATGTGAACTATGGTACAATACCATCATACTGCTAACTATGGTAATACTATAGTTACATGGACCTTGGTTACACTATGATACTACAGATTATAGTAGGCCTAATAGGTAGTTGTCAGCATATATTTAAAAACTACAGCATTGCTAGTTGTTATGTGAAATAGTTATACTGTGAGGGGTATAGTTATATTATAGTTCTCTAAAACTACAGTAATGCTGCAGTTATAGCGCAAAAGCTATAAAAATACTGTGGTTATCTATAGCAATACTACAGTTTACTGCGGGGCTATAGCAATACTATGATTATGCTATTAGTGCTACTATAGTTACACCATGAAAGTAATAGTAATACAATAGCTATACAATTATACTATTGTTATACTATGGTTAAACTCTTAAAAGCTGTAGTGATAATATAGTTACAATGTAACAGCTAAGTGTTACTCTTGTCATACTACGCAAACTATAATAATATTGTAGCTACACTGTAGTAATACTGTAATTATACAGTAATACAGTAGTTATAATTATTGTATGTACTATATTAATAAATGAAGAGTTTGGTTCCAAAATGCAATAAGTGCCAAAATGACAAAAATTGAGATAATACCATAGAGCGATAGTCCTGCGCTTCTTACACATGATGCAAAAACCCGACATTAGAAATGCATACTATATGGTGTTTTTTTTCATGGTCATAGTTTGTGTTTTTCTATAAAATGCAATAAGCGCCAACATAGAAAAAGCTGATTTACTCAAAATGACTAAAATGGATATATTGCATTTTGGAACTAAACTCTTCAAATACTAAAAATAATAAATAATAAATAATAAATTAAATAACTGTACGATATTTTCATAGGGTTGACTATCTAGAGGTGAGGGCAGAAAGGAGAACAATAACTGTGCTATTAGCGATCGTGGACAGCTCATCTCACCCCCACCAGCATACTGTAATCAGTCAAAGAAGAGTCTTCCACCAAAGATTGATTTTAATGCTCTGCCCCATTTTTCAGAACTCCTCCCTCATCAAACTGGACAACACAAGCCTGAGTCAGCCGGGGGGATGTTAAACCTCAGTGGACTTTCTAACACCACAGAGTCGCACTTACTTTTACGGGAATTAATAAAGTATCAATCACTTTCAAGGACACAGTCATTGGGAAGCAGTTTCATGCAGGACCCTTGACCTAAGACATATTTTTTCTCCAGCTTCTAGATCTTTCAATCAAACATCAAACGACCACTCAAAGGGTTTATCAATTTTTGAGACTACCTAAGCTACAGTACCACCACCCACCGATTGACCCCCCCAACACACACACTCTCATCCCAGTGACACTGACTATGAGTAAGTAGGAGAGATGGATGGATGGAGGGATGAATGGATGGATAGAATGCTGTTCATCCATCACATGAAGTTCAATATGCATTACAAGGTATATCAGTGTGAGGCAAAGAAAAACAGATAAACTGAATTTTGCAGAGGATTTTCCCGCACTTTGAAGCAAATGCTGAGTGGTGCTTTGAATGGTCATGTTAAGGAAATTTTTTATTTGGATGTGGCAGCATTATGTTCCTACTCATTCTGTTTTCTGTATCCATGACAGCAACCAGCAATAATGGCCCTCTCCACGCTGGAAGCACACACCACAAAGCCAATTCAGGGGCAACACCAACAGGGTAGGAATGCCAAGTTTTTTAATTATACCCCCAAATTTAAGGTTCAATTTCTTATCCACCGCTCACACCCCACCCAGGTCCTCGTCCGTCTACCCAAAAATATCTCCACCATGCGTCAGATTGGGGGCTCCCAGGCAGCACTGCTGCCCAGATGTTGCAATTTCTTGAATAAGGACTCCTAATTACCTGTAAAAATGTAATTAACTCTGAATAGCTATTTTTTACTGCACTCTGCCTTTGACAATAGAAATTTCCCAAGAGGGAGGATGTCGCAGCAGAATTTCTGGAGTCAGGAATAGCTCAGACAGACGCAGTTACCGTCCACCGTATATCCTGAAACATGTTTTGATGAACATCTCGGCTTCAGAGCTCAGAAAAGTACGCAATAAAACAGACTCAAGGGCCCAGAATTCTCTTCCAGTCGCAATGACTGTAAATCTATTATGGCACAGACACTCATAACAAATTACTCATGGGAGAAGAGGCCAGCAAGGGCCGTAAGTGTTGAAGCAGTCAGGTTGATCCGTGACCTATTCGCATGGCAGCTAACAGGCTAGGAGTTTGAGGACTTGCGGCTACGGTGAGTCATGTACACTACGTGGTTTTAATGAACTACAGCGCTGGGCTTGGGGTCTTGCGGAGAGATGATAAACCATGAATAGAGATGGGCAGAACTGGAGTAGGTCAAGCTACCTGTTATTTCTAAGCGGCCAATTAGGCATGCCTCCTTGCTGAAGAATTTTAAAAATTTTAACCCGAAAGGGACTGAAACAAAACACCAGAGGGGCATTTCCTTTCCTAACCGTGAACCTTGCGTTTCATGAATCATGCAAAGAGAAAATTTACTGTGTTACTGAGACTCAAATCATCACAAGGCCCATATCATTAGAGCAGTGTTTCCCAAAGTGTGGGCCGCGGCCCCCTGGTGGGCCGTGGAGGTACTGCAGGTGGGCCGTGAGAGGTCATTAAAAATATTATTCATTTTTGCAAATATGATGTTTTATTATTTTTATTGTAAAATATTTATTGCACGATTTTAAAAAAAATATTAAGAAGTAATAACCTATTGAGTGTTCTTGACCTCACAATATTTTAGGAACCTTATATCCTTATGGGAACCTTATGATCGGAACGCAGCTTTTCGGTCATCATGACCAGGGTTCATAATCGGAGGAGCACGCACTGTGTTCGATAATTAATTCTGTCTTGTGTGTACACCACAGATTAAATGTTTGGGCTTCCTTTATCCCCCTGCTTTCATTTCAATCCTGAATCTTATTGTTGCTGTTAAGTGTTCTGAGAATGCATAATTTTGTGTATGTACTGTTTATAGGACAAAGGTGGGCCGCGGACATTTTTTAGACTTTCAAGTGGGCCCTGATTTGGAAAAGTTTGGGAACCCCTGCATTAGAGGAATGGTTTTGAGAATATGGGGGCACATCAGTATTGGAATGCCCTCAAATCAAAGAACAATGGTCTTGATTATAAGCGCAATATTGAATAGAGGTACAGTGATCTTTTAATAGGTTTTGATGAGTTTTATTATAGCTGGCTGAAAAACGGTTTTGCACCCAACTTTGAAGCTCTTTTCAGAATTAGAATGGGCTTCAAAGAGAAAGAAACTGTGTTGTGTTCTGGCCTTTGGCCAGGACAGCATTTATGGTTTTAACAGTTTCATGTTCAAGATTTCATAGTTCATAGTTTCATAGTTCATGCTCATAGTTCATAGTTTCATGTTTCATAGCTCAGGTTCATAGTCACAGTTTTAACAGTTTCTTGTTTCAGGATTTTACATTTCAAGTTTCATTCCATGTCCATGTTTTTACTTTTCCATGTTTTGGTTTTCGCCAGGTCTGCCATGCCACTCCACCGCTTGTCTGCGTTCCGCCCCGTGCCTTCGTTGTTGCACATTTCAGAGCTCTGGTTGGCTTTGGTATTTCCCCTTCCTTCCATGCTGTGCTGGATTCGGGCCTCTCTAAGCTTAATTGGCAATTAACTGTTTTTAAGTTACTAACATTTACTAACACTCACTGGGTGGTGTAATTCTTAGATAGGCACATTACTAATACTACTAATTTAGACAGGGAGTTTATTGTCATGATTCCTGCTTTGCTTTTTCAAGATCTTGCTGTGCTTTCCTGTTCTTAACATTCATGCTTGCTTCCAAGCTGCATACTTAATTGGTACTTAAGCTGAGCACGCTCATTCTCTTAATGAGCAAGTCATGTCATCCAATCTCTGTCCATGTCTTGATCTTGCCATGCCTCTTGTTTCTCTCTCTCCAGGTGTTACCCCTCATGTCATGATTTCTGAGCCTTTATCTGGATGCGGTGGAAGTTGGCTGGCAGACAGTGTCTCGCGTCTCATTGCATGTGCAAGTGTAGTCAAGTTCTTGTTGTCAAGATTCCCTAGCATTTCTAGTTTCAAGTCTTGTCCTAGCCTCTTGTTTTTCAAATTTATATATAGTCTGGTTATTTATTTTTCTTGTGCTTCTTGCCTGGAGTTTCCAGTGCCTTTTTGTTTTTTGCCTTTTGTATTTATTGTTTATAGCTCTGTGTAGCTTACCTCAGTTTGTTTTTTGCAACCCTTTGGGCCAAGTTTTTTGTTGGCCCTCGTGCCTGTTTTGTTTTGTTTATAAATAAATCCTCATTCCCTTTTCCCGCTTCTGGTGTCGACTGATTCCCTATCAAACTGAATTTGTCCTTAAAGGGACATATCATGAAAAACCTACTTTTTCAGTGCTCATGCCCATATCACTCAAAAAAATGAAACCCCATGAAATGTTAGATTTACTTAATAATGTTATGTCAACTGATTCCACAAAACTGAGTTAAGTACTTTCCACTCAATGCATTTCATTAAACTGGCCAAAAATGTTAGAAGTTAAATAGAGGTTATGCAACGCTATTGCGTGGAACCAGTTAACATAATATTGTTAAAGGAGAATTCCGGTGTGAAATTGACTTGAGGTGCATTGAAACAGGATAACGAGTACTAACTTTTGTCAAATACCCCACTTCCATATAAACACAACATTTCGAAATACATGGCTTTTTAGCCGACGCTCCCAACAGGCTTACAATGGTAGTGAATTGGGCATACCGTTGCCATGCAAAGAAATCACAATTTTTTCATCATTAACAAGGCTCAAAGTAGCTCCACACTTCATTTGTTGAATTCCGAAGGCCCTGACATTTAAAACGAGGCACTGAAAACTTTGAAAATTCAGAGTTAGTTGATTAAAAAAGAGTGTTTTTGCAGGCAGTACCTTGAGGTAGTTCCCAGTCACCTCCTTCTTGAAAGTCAGGATAAGTCGATTGACTGCTATTCGCTGCCATTCAAAATAAATTGAATGTTAGCTAAAGGTAGCTACTCTTCAGATGCCAACCACGGATCATTCTTAACAGACTGTATTCCAAGTGTATTTACCTTTATGGTGGGTAGTTGTCGTATTTCTTCATGAGTGAAATGACCATTCTTAACAGACTGAATTCCAAGTGTACTTAAACTATTCATGAGTGAAATGACCATTCTTAAAAGACTGAATTCCAAGTGTACTTAAACCTTTATGGTGGGTAGTTGTCACATTTCTTCATGAGTGAAATGACCATCCTAGCCAGGCCTGCAGATGATACCTTTCCCCATAGATTACATTGGTAGTTTAATAGCTTGCAAGGTAGCTAGTTACTTATTAAGCCATCTGTACATGGACACTTGCCCATAGCTGAGGGATTTTGACATCTTTGGTCTCTGCGACACAGTGCTCTGTTCACTGGCTAATCAGAACAAAGCTCATTTCATAGAGGGAAGGCCCACTCAGAACAGCCTGTTTTTTGAGGGTTGGGAATGACAGTAATAAAATTGCCAAGAAATCATAGAATTTCTGCTTTTTTCCCCCTAATTTTGGACATCCACATTATAATTTGAAAAAAAAACTGCATAATAGGTCCCCTATTGAAGTGCAATGACCAATGATATGAAACCATAAACAAGGAGGGACTCATCTGGCCCTCCTAAACACATAAAGAAGTAAGGGAAAACTGGACATTTATGGGCGTATGTCTATATGGGAATTGGATCGTAGGCCTCTCCATCTGTTTCAGACATTGAAGTACACTGTAAAAAAGACAACGACAATCTATTCTCCAAAGTGTGTATTCTTAATAGTTTGAACATGGAAATTAAAATAGCTACTATTTAAATGGAAAATGCATGTTAGAGCAATAATGTGCACCTCAACTATGACCGAATATGTTATTGTAAATTAGCAGAATTTGCAATTTGTTGTTGGTACAACAAAGTTGGAAAAAAATACCCATAATGCAGTTCTGACATTGACCCACGGGGTTTGGCGCCTCACAATGCAAGGGCACGTTCTTCCTCGTGGTCTGTCACCGGCTAACTCAGCACAGAAGAAGAGGATTTGAATGGACAATGAGTACTGAAACTGACTGAAATTAAGCAGAAGTACAAAGGCTGGCAGAGTCAGGCTAACCCTTTACAGCAATAACAGCAATCCAACGTATGTAATAATTGACAATGGGTCTTTTACGATGCTGTGGAGGAATTTTGACCACTTTTGGGGAATTATTTTAATTTAAAGGCGTTACAATGTAAAAAAAGAATAATTGAGAAAAACTAAAATTTTAAGGCAACCTTTTGCAGTAAGATTTTTTAATTGTGTCAGCGATTTACCTGTCATTGTCCTAACGATCAAATGTCAGTTAGGACAATGACAGCAAATCGCTGACACAATTAAAAAATCTTACTGCAAAAGGTTGCCTTAAAATTTTAAGTTTTCTCAGTTATTCTTTTTTTACGGTCTAGATGTGTAGAGAGATCAGAGAGCAAATGAAAGTTTACAAGAATCTGACAGTCATCCCCTAAAACATAATCCATCAAGAGAAGCAACTGTCCACCTTCCTGCTGAATTGCACATTTTTCTGAAGAAAAATTGTATTTCATTCAACCTTTTCCTCACTACATTCCCATATGTAGGTTTGTCAAATGCAGCTGCTGTAATCAAACCTGTGCAACTTTACGCTTATTTTAAATTTCAGTGGGATCCTAAGATTTCCAAAGATCCCAAATATGTCCCGCTGAATTACACAGCAAAGTCTATAAAATGATGCGCGAGATCCCGATATTTTCCATTTGATGTATCGCTGTTGTCGTAAAGACATGGCGCCCTGGGTTTAAATATTTTACACAATGGCCTTGTCTCAAAGCATAAGCTGCAGCCTCGGTAGGCTGAATTTTTAGGCCGGAAACATCATTGCAGGCTGTTCTATTGTGAGGGGGCTTCTATGTACAGCCATGAAATGCCGCCTTCATATCGCCTAATGTCAAATGGAATTGCAAACATGGAAACGGAGTGTAAACGACATTCTCCTAGAATATGGAAAAAAAAATTCTTCTTCTGACTTTGAACCCACTTGCTTGGAAATCTAGCCAAAATCAGAGTTGAAGGGTAAGATCATTTATCAGACGGTGAGCGGCCTTTTTCGTTTCCAAAATTAATAAAAAATATTTCTCCTCGCTTCATTGAGAAAGTTTCTGTATTTATATCTTATGTTGCGCAACACATTTATCAGGTTCATATTTTGTGCAGTCTGATGAGGAAACTGAGACTAACGCGCCAAATTAGCCACAATTGTGAGCATAATCATACCTTCAAAGCAGCAAGATTTGGACAACCCACCATGCGCAAATTTGTTATGATAATAAGAGACTCTGCAGCATGCATAAGGAAATTTAACTGGTAATCTAATCAGAATGTGCAAGTAATTAGCGGAAAATGTACATAAATACTGTCCATCACTCCAAGCCACTAATCAAAGCAGGTCTGGGGATACCTTCATGAAATTTCCAATGAAGACGCTCTGTAACGCTCAGCAATCCCTAACCACTTTAAAGACATCGTCCAAGTACAAAATGGTGAAGCTAATTCGACTGTCTGTTATGGAGATGACAGCCCGCGTGTGTCTTAGCGACCTGTGGAAATTCGTTCTGTCCCAAAGTTTTCCTGTTTAAAATCTGATTTCCCCTCTTTTCTGTGCGCCACGACACCCCACGATGTCGTTTGATCCACTTTTTCACTGGGCTCATAGAAACGGCCACTGTAGAGAACACCAACACGCTCCTGTCGAGTCAGACATCTCACTGTCGGCTGGCTAGGAGCAAACTAAGCTCCTAAATTATTTCCACCTCCCTGCTACATCCTTTAATATGTCTTCTTCCTCTAATTGGGTAAACATCATTTGACCCACAGTAGAGTCCTCTTAATTAGATTTGCGTTATCAGTAATTGGTTGGTCGGGAGCCTATTTCGTCCATTCTGACTATGTATGCCCACAATGAAATGGAATAATTAGCCATAAATAATTCTTAGGGATATGTCAAAGAAAGTAAAAGTGTTGGCAGGACTAGCAAGTGGAAAAAATACAGGACAAGTCCTCATGCAGCTGCTATTTACTATTTGATTCAGAGCAGCAGTTGTTGTGGTCTCAATCAATTGTGGAAAATTTACACTTCTGTGTAAAAAAAAGAAAGAAATACCGGCTCATTATGAACCGCGGCCTTCAGGCTGTTGATCATAACCAGCGGAGCTTCGTGGCAGTTCATCCGTTCGCTGGAGAGGCGTTATTGAGTCGGCGCGGTGCACGCCGGCACGCATTAATTGCCCACTCTAACAAGCGTTTCCCTCGCGCAGGGGCGGCCCATGCATTAATTCTCACGGTTGGGGAAACAGCCCATATGATTTACCGCGTTTCATTTTTGCAACATCGATATTTAATCAGCGGCTCGGGCCACCTGCGCGGCCGGCCGGAGGGAGGCGTTTGATTTCCGCGCAAGGAGATACAGCGATTGATGGGCTCGGCTGCCGGTAATCCATCGTGCCCCTGTCGGAAAAATACTGCTCCTCGCCAGTCTTCCAAGTCTATTTGTTTCCTCGACGTCCCGTCGAATGAAAAAGCATACGAAAGAGCGAGGTTTTGTTTGCGGGGAAACAGAACGAACACAACAAGAGAGATAAGACCACAAAGTGAGACGACTGAGACCGGAAGGTTCTACTACAGCAAAATTTACACCCGAAATTGTGACGGCGCATAAACTTTTCTCGGATTGCAGTGTAATTAAAGGACTTAATTTAATTAAACTCAGTGTACTGCTGACACAACATTGCCCCTATGTATGAGAGTGTGAGTGACTGGCGTGTGTCCCTGTGTGTGTCTGTGTGCTTTAGTAATATATTGGCAAACGATCAATGGGGTGTATATCTGCCCCTCACCCACTGCATGCTGGGATAGGCTCTAGCCCCTTCGTGACCATAACCAGAGTTAAGCAGGTGCGAAAGAGTAGATAATTTACTGTTTACAGAGAACCATCATTCATCTTCCAAGCTGCATATGAGATGCCCCAGAATTCCAGTTTCAAATCATTCTAAAAATCATTTGACAATATCTGTACACAAATTTGATGATATTACCCCATCCTTGTATATTTTCTCCTCTATCTTGGGAGACAGTTTGTTATGTTTTCTCCTTATGATGTAGTGAACAGGCGTCTATACGATTTAGACAGCAAAAAAATTCAGTATTTTACCCTTGCATGGAAACACTATCCTATTTTATACCCCGAGCAAAGAATATTACCTTGTTTTAAGTGACTGTTTGCTTGACTGGTTAAGGTTTTGCACCGGCAAATCTCAAGTCCAAATATCTCACCCCCAGTGGCAAAATTTTCATCTTACGCAGCAAAAGTGCTAAAAATGAGATAACTCTAAATATATGACTAAGACACTTATTAAGAATAACTTTTTTTGGTTTTTATAGTTTAGCTTCACTGCTTTGGAGTCTTATCAACAAAGGCTTCAGCAAAACTGCTGTTAGTCCACCCTCTATATTCCAGGCACGCACCATCGATTCCTCAGTGTAATCTCCAGCTAAGTGAATACGCCCTGTTCATTGCTTTCTCCTCTTTTCTTTTCTTTTTTTTTTTTTGCGCTCCCCTGACTTTACTGAATATCCTCCAAAAAGATTATCTTCCTGCTCTGAAGCAGTAATAACTTCATCCTGGTCCGAGTGCCAACCTCTGGCATGGCATACTGTCGACAGTGAGCAGCATCACTGAATCAGAAACTAAGAGCAGATTGTGCCAATTCACTCAGTGCACCCGGCAGATATCACCCCAGGCCAGCCTTGCAATCGCAGCTTCATTATTAAGAATGAAAGGCCGTCAGATGAAGTCATCTCAAAGGTTTAGAGGCCGCCCCGCTAAAACATACCCATACGCGTGGCGGAGTTGAATACAGTATCAGAGGTGCCACTGAAAAGTGGCTATAACTTTGAAGCATCAAAGCTACATTTACAAAAAGCATCCTGTTAATTTCAATGCTCATCAGGAGCACGAGCCTACATAAGAGAGGTGTCACCAGCAGCATTTCGCTACACTCTCAGTACATCGCTATACTTCTAGGGGTACAATGGCTTGTCCCAAGGGCAATACCTTCAAAAGTGCAACTTTCGTACCCATGAAAGTGCGTATGTACCTTTTTCAGCTTCTGAAAGGGTAGAGTTACCTTGAGGTCCAATACTTAAGCTTTGGCGTACACTAGTGTAAACTGTACCTTTAGAGACAGAAGTAGACTTCGATTGTACCTTTATTTCTGAGAGTGTATGTACAACACCAAAGCAAGAAAAGGATACTAACATGTTGAAATTGGGGCCAAATAGTTGTTGCCAGAGCTTCAGGTGCGTCAGTTACAGAAACCACAAAAATTATTTAAGGTCAAAAGGTGAACTTTGTTAGAAATTATGACAACATTTGTGGACGCTTCAAGGAGAAATTTACATTTCGTGACACTTAGCAATTTTGAGATAAAGGCTTTCAAAGTCCGCAATGGCAGTTTACTCCTTAGATGATTCCATTGAAACTAATAGATGAATCGTTCAAATTTTTTGACATCAAATACAACAAAGATACATACTACAGACTATAGCAGAACGTCAGAGTGTATGAGATGCCCATTTTTACTTGATGTGTTCGCATATGTCAGACACCAAAGAACTGCAACAGAAAAGAATTACCGTGGACTCAAGTCAAAGCTGTTGGACAGAGATAGACAGACATCCAGTGAGACATTTGCCAATTGCTGCAGAGATACCAGCTATAAAAATTGCCACAGAATTGAATCAACCCATATCTGGGTCAATCTCAGTAGAAATATTATGTTGTGCACATCATAAAGCTAGCGTTTATTAAAGTGTTTCTGTTGATTTGTGTTATACAACGTAATTACAGCTAATAACTATGTGTGTCCAATAATTGATGTGCACATTTTTCTTTCTCAAAACATGCTAGGATAAATACTGAATGCTCAAAGCCTTCACAGCAATATCACAGGCAGGAATTTAACCTCTAGCCTTCGATAAGCAAGCACACAACCCCTCTCGCTGAGGACACTAGTCTCCGAGCACCAGCCTGCCATCAAGAAAAACCGCATTCAAGTATCGTCAGGATGATCAATTCCCTGCTGGTTTTATTGAGCAGAACTATGAGCAGATGTAATGATTTGAATTGTATTGACTGATGTTGTACAGACTACCAAAACATGCCATAGAAAAAAGGCCAATTTCCACAAGGGTTTTGGCAAGGGGATCTGTACCCCTGAACGAATATTGCTTTGGGCCCCAGGCCCCATCCCCAGCTGTGGCCACCTTGAATCGTTACCACCTTTCGCTCAGCGACTGCCCTGATTTCCTCTCAGATTTCTCTCTTTCCCCCGGGTTCAGTGTGACTGGCATGTTTGTAGAGCAGCTCCATCCTGCATACATATCGCTGGCCTGCCTGCAGAATCTCAGCACATTTCTGTTACCAAAATCAACTGCCTTGTGCTTCTACGCATTGCTTTTTTACAAATAAAAGGAAGTAAAGGGAAAGAGGACATTTCGCATGTTGCAAATTTGCTACATGCACTAAGATTTGCTGGAAGTATAATGGCATTCTACAGTATTTGGTGCCAATACTTGATTACCATTCACAAGCAAATAAAATCTGCAGCGGCAGGGTTCCACTCAAGCAACGATTGCTCATGCCCCTATCGGCACTTTTCAGACCGTGTTTTCCTAGTTGAGTGTAAAGTAAACATTGGCTCTTCTCGACCTATCCCTGAGAACCGCCCACGCGAGTCAATGTATGCTGTCACATACGTATGCAAACTAGCACAGGGCATTAAGTACCACAGTGTCATGGTTTAGGCGTGCGTTTGTTAGTTGGACCTTTCTTAGTTCTATTGTCCGGGACGGTATCGGATTTCTTTTCCATCTAATTCCTAGCCCAGCTGGTTGATTGAGCAGGGGCGGAGTTTTCCAGACTCTATATATTCGGCCGGGGGTTCGCCATGCTTGTCGTTAGAGTATCTGTTTGTTTTTAGCACTTCGGCTGGAGAAAATCTCTTGTCAGATTTCCTAGTGATTTGTTATATTCCCTTTATTGTCAGGAATTTCTTCTTTTAGAAATTTTCTTTCTTCTCTGTTGTTGTTTATTCTCTCTCATACTGCTTCCGTGTTGCGGACTTTTATTTGTCCTTGTAAGTGCGAGTTTTTACCGGAGCTGTGCACCCCTTTTGTGTTTGTGTCTTATCTGGGCTGCTCTCACTTCTTTCTCTCACTGGTCGCGGCACCTGGCGTCCTGTCCCCACCCATTACACACAGTAGATGAAGGCACCTCTCTGCTCCTTATTTTCGCGGGCGACGAGAACCCTGGGGTCCCCATGGCAGCCAATTTCATCTATTATCCTCTGTTTTTCATTTGTGAGCCATTACATCCACCGCCGGAGGAGGCTGTTGCTCTGTTACCTCATCTGCCCTTATCATTTGACCCCACGCATGCAAATCGCCGTGCCGCCCTCCGGCAGCGACGGCCGTCGGCGCGAGGAATCTCCGTCGGCGTCGCAAAGGTCGGCCGGCAAACACAGCTGCCTCATTTTAATCGCCTCCCCCCACCCCCACCCCCTTCCCTCCTCTCTGAGCCACAGCTCGAGTATCCCAGGCCAAACACTGGGAGCCTCGTCAGGGCCCAGACCTTTAAGATCGCGCTCGCTCGATTCATCTCACACCACGGCGCAGAGCCAGAGCTCATTTGTGTGCTCTGCGGAGGAGACATGGAGGCCAACGCTGTTGCGTTGGGCAAATCTCGCCTCAGGCGGACGGAGGCGCGGTTCACTCTGAAACTCCGATCTCGCCGTGCTCTTAATTACACGTCCCTGTGCTCAGTGCTCATTGGACGCCATCCCGGGGCCCTCTTTTGGGGGTTTTGAGAGCGCCGCCCGTATGTGTGCGACACCTGTAATTAAGCAGAAAGCCCTGGCGCCCCAGCTCCTGTTGGGGAGGGGGGGGGTTGATGATTGCCTGAACCCCTTCATCCTTGTCCCAGCCTTTCCAGATGTTCGCTGCTACAGTGGCGCAGCGCGGCCCGTGTCTGGGACGGTGGCTCATGAGTGCGGTTGGGTGGGGGGGGGTGGAGTTATTCGTCTGCCTGACTGGACCCACCAAGGCAGCGAGCCGCCCGTGTTTGGGCCGAGCCGATGGGCGAGCAGGATTTACAAACGCACGCCTCGGAGGCAGGGGCGAGGGCTGGGGGATTGAATCTCGATACGACGTGATCGATGAAGGCTGGCAGCTGCCCTACTTCAGAGTTCCTCCCTCCCTCTCTCTTTTACAGGCTGTCAGGGCAGAGCGAGAGCGAGAGAGAGAGCGAGAGAGAGAGAGACATGCAGAGACGGAGCAACAGAGAGGCGGAGGGGAGAAAGGGGGAGAGAGAGACTGAGCGAGAGAGAGAGAATGCTGGAGAAAAAGTGACTGAAAGACAGCAGACAGGAAAAAGGAGAGAGCAGCACATTACATGCATGACATTAAACTAACAAAGATGGATGCCAGACACGCAAAGAGGCATTTCCTTGTACTCTATTGATATATTTATGTTATATTTTCCGTATTTTTCATGGTTTGATGGGATATATTTGTTTACGTCTAGGTAATAAGGCTTGTTTGATTCGGAATTACTTAGAGTTGAGAGATTGATATAGACAGAAAGAAAGAGAGACAGACAGAGAGAGAGAGAGAGAGAGAGAGCACAAGAGAAAATTTACTTGTAAATATAGGAGATATAATATTGGAAGCCCGCCCCCCCCCCCCCCCAAAAGAAAATTGCTTTGACTTCGAAAGCTCTAAACCACAATTTCGCAGGAATGTAAATAGGTCGTTCCAATTACTTTGAACGCTAATTAGCTGCATATGTCTGAATGGAAGCGCTCTGACTCGCAGCACGTCGCTTAGAACGTCTGCAAAGCCAGAAAAGGACAAAAATACAGCGGACATAGAGTTGGTGCCCAAATTTAGGTGTGTCAGTCACAAAACTAAAAATTATCTAATGTGGAATAGGGAAATGCGTCAGACGGACACCTGTAAAACAGTTGGTAATGACCACAGACCTGAAGCTCTACAAATCACCACAAAATTCAATCAATCCATACATGAACCAGTCTCAGCAAAAAAAAAACAAAAGCAGCCTTTTGTGGAAAGCTAGTATTTCTGGCAGTGTTGACAATTATTTGACCAATGCAACTACATACAGTCAATAGTTTGTGCACCATATATCATATCCTATTTTGAAGTTTGAACCTTTCCTACAGCAAAGCAATGGTAACTTGCTGTCCTCACACAAATGCAGCACATTGACCTGAAATAAATTCAAAAATTGAAACGGAGACATTGAGCCAGAGAGACAGAGAAGGGGAGAAGAGGGAGATAGGAGAGAGAGAAAGAGGGAATTGGAGCGGACTGCAGAGGTATGAGAACAGACCGGAGGAGTTAGGCTCCTCTCTGAAGTTATGGGAGGAGAGAGGGCCTGGCCACACATTCCTGTCCCTCTCTCCTCCGCACTCTCTGGGCAGCCAAAGGACAGCCCTCTCCCTGCTAAATCAGCCACAGCTCCACTGTCAGCACCCTTTACTTCTGCTATATTTCCCACTCAGCTGTGGAGCAGAGCGGAGTCAGGAGACGTCCGAGAGCCCTGAAAGAGAGGCGGGAGAGAGAGCGAGAGAGAGAGAGAGAGAGAGAGAGAGAGAGAGAGAGAGAGGTGGATAAATTAAAGGTGCCATATTAAACAAGTGTTTTCAAGTTATTACGTTCTTAAATTCCAAAGGGGGGTTGTAAACTTTTTCCGCAAATAAAATAAAAAAATCAACCCATAAAAATCTATAAACACCCAGCCATTCCCTACCTGTCACTCCCTCTTTTTTTAACAATGGGCTGTTTTCAGTGGGCCTCCCCTGTATGGTAATCGGCTTGGTTTTGACCGACAGGTGAGAATAGCGCACCGCGAAAAAAGTCACATTAGTGCAATGAGCGAGAGAGAGGTGGGGAGGCCTGGACAGGCTGTGGGAGGCAGGAGGCCACACTGAGTGAGCCGGCAGGTGTGAACTATGCAGAGCTGGGGCCTCATTTATAAACGGTGCGTAGACACAAAAAAGATACCTACGTCACTTTCTTTGCAGATTTCTGATTTTTAAAAACAAACTTGACATTAAAAAAAGGGAATTATTAAGATTATGCACAATGTCAACAAATGCCATCCTGACTAAATAAATGAAAATTCCATACAGCTTATTTTACCCATAGGTTTATAAATTAGGTAATTTTCCACAAAATGTCTTTTTTTGTGAGTGCGTACGTGTTATTTAGGTAAGAAAACAATGCAAATTTTTATAAATAAGGCCCCAGGTCTGTTTGTGATGATGAAAACCAAAGGAGTTTCAGGCCGAATGTTTCACTCGCTCAAATGGAAAAGCGGGTGTTTAATGGCTAAACTGGGCCGTCTTCAAAGTCGACCATCTCTGGGCTGTCACGTAGATTCAGCGCCATAATAGAGTAGGAGTGAACTGTGAAAAAATGCATCTTCCATTATACTGATCCTTTAAGAGATTGACAAGCCATTATATTTCCATTTTTAGACCAAATTCTAAAGAAATAACTTCACTCACACTTAATGATCGCACAGTACAGCTCAACCATTTCTCTTCAATTCAAGCGACAATCATAACTATGATGTGACCATCAGCATTTTAAAATAAACATCACAAGTTAAATATCAAACACCCATTATCTGCAAATTGGCAAAGAACCTCTCACTAGTCACACAAAACCTGGGAATGTCATGAATTAAAATATGAATGAGTGGAGGAGAGTCAGAGTGAAAGAGAAAAACGACAGCGAAAGAGAGAGAGAGAGAGAGAGAGAAGCACACTCAATCAGACGAGGTCGAATCTTATTGGTTTGGGACTGGGAGTCAGGCGAGGGACTCAGTGCTAAATGAGAGCGTGCGTAGCAGTGAACTATCCTGCAAATGATTATAAATAAACACCAATTTGCTGGGGTGCTGATATTTGTGCACAGAATCCCTATATCCTCAGTGCCAATAAAGTCCTTATCCCTACGCAGTCGGTGGCCCCTCCCTCGTATAGGCAAGCGCATCATCCGAGAAGCCCATTCACTGCTGGTAACATTTGATATCAAGTTAGTCTCACCAACCCCTTCAGCCAGCCACACACTAAGTGCAGCCGTGTGCAGCAGCAATTCTGGTCCTGGAGGGCCAGTGTGTATGCAGGTTTTTTAATTGAGTTAATTGGTTGCAAACACAAATATAGATTTGTCCAATCGTTAGATAATTGGTGTATGTCGGTATTTTATTGCTTTTTGTGAAGCACTTTGGTAAACTTTGGTTGTTTTAAATGTGCTATAAAAATAAATGCGACCTTGACCTTGACCCTAGATCAAAGGAAAATGTTTTATGAAGGGAAACAAGAACAGTCTTTGGTGGTCATTCATGATAATGAAAAGAAATTCGCCTGAAATGTCAGATTTCATAAATGCTTTGTCTAATTTAGACAATCAACTAATTAAAGGCCAGAAGTTGGGGTGAAAACCAGGGACAGATACGGCCCTCGCTGCCCACCTCTGCTCTAGAGCAGTGTTTCTCAAACCTCTCCTGGAGGACCACCTGCCCTGCCTGTTTTAGATCTTTCCCTGCCCCAGCACTGGTGATTCAAATAATCAGGATGTTATCAATCAGCTTTAGAGGGTCAATAACGAGCTGATTATTTTAATCACCTGTGCTGGGGCAGGGAAAGATCTAAAACATGCAGGACAGGTGGTCCTCCAGGAGAGGTTTGAGAAGCACTGCTCTAGAGTGACAACCTGGCAAGGTCGACATTTTAAGGATTCTAGCTTAGGTCATAGTAGCAGCGAGTTACGGTGCATTTGATGTGACAAGTGGGAACTTGTTAAATGGGGAAAAATGTAAACTTCCTTTGAGTGGGAGCACCAAAATAGGGCTTCCTCTCACTACTCTGATGATCTTAGATAATGTCATCAAAATGGCAGAGCACATAGTCAGTGGGTGGAAATATGCTTTTGTAAAAGCAAATACAACTGAAAAACTGGTTTAAATTACGTCCAGCCTTTTCAACGTGCAGATGTACTAGATGATTAAACCCAGAATTAGTTGCTTGGTTCTTTAATCGAGCTATGACAGGGCTAAGTAAGCCAACTTCACCAAATAGCCTATATGCAGGGACGAGCGGTCAGGGTAGGCAGTGACTTCTACTTTTTTATCGCTAGATTTTGTCAACCTGTTTCCACGTACTATGCCCGATGTCACTGAATCAATTTTACCTTTTTTTGTGGTCAATTAAGCCTGTAATGAAGAAGAGGTGATGGTGACAAAAACATTATTTTACCTTTACCTATACTTTGACTTGAGACTGCAAGGATTTAAATCTTACAACACTCTCGGTAATTCCGAATATTGTTTTGACCTTTTGTTTATCGGATTATGAAAGAAGACTGAAAATAAACTCCCTATTTTTTAAAAATGGCATTTAAAAGTATGTGTTTAAAGGGTGAAATAGTATCGTAAACATATTGACCGCACATTGAACGCCGCATAAGAAAGGTTTTCATATTTGTTAATGGCATTGCGTTAGCTTACTCTATGTAAATATGACCAAACTTGCTGTCTCGTGAGCATTTTAAGTTTGATGCATTGAGCAATAAAGTCATGGATGGAACTGGCATGCCAGTCTGCCGTTTAGTCTTGTAAATTAGTTCATCAATCATCAGATTGCTAATCAAGCAAAGTAATAGAGTTATCGTTTGTTTAATGATGAGGATTCTGCCTACCTTAACTAACCTCCGACAACACGTCCAAGCCTATATGCCCAGTCGCACTGGGAAATGTTTCCCAAAAGCATCTGGAGCCATGTAGGAAGAAGAATGTAACGGTAATATAGTGAGCAACTATGCTTTCAAGAAACATACCCCTGAATGAATGGCCACTTAACACTGGCACACTAATAATGTGTTTGCTGCAGATGTCTGCATATATTCAAGGTTACCGGCCTTCAATTACTACAAACTAGCTTCCTTTTCACGGACAGCTTTGGTAGGGTTTCTTTCACCATTCAAGGAATTTTGTGACCTTCAATCACAGCGACCATGGTGGCCTACACATTCTTAAATTGCCGTTGCCTTGACAGCAGCAGAATCAAGGCCACTTAATGACGCATCTGTGTTTCAAATAGAGGGAAATGTTTGAACAGCGCAAATGCTAATTACCACCTGTAAATGACAGAGTTATCGAGGGTTTGGAGCACAATGATGATATGTCCGCAATTTGTGATTTTGAGTTTTTTACCTCCTGTCACGCATTTCTATCAGCTAATTCAAATTTTCATTTTGTGGTATGTCCAACAAAATCTGCTTATATGAATTAAACATTATTATTTTGATGAATAAACACAAATAGTATTACAGAATCATCTGTCTTCCGTTGCAAACAAACTTCAATCTACCATTGTGTTATATCACATCAGGTGTTAGAATTGTTGGAGCACGGAGGTGACATGTCCATTTTGGCCAAGAAGTCGTGGTACCACGCTTATGAAAACTTATATGTTCCGCGTACTTCCGAACCATGCAGTAGAAGAGAAATCAATTTTTCTCAAAATCACTAAAATGGACATATATCCATTGCGCTCCAAACCCTCGAGACGTTATCACAAAGATCTGACTTCCAACTTCCAACGTCAAATCGATGTCACCTCAAGGACTGCTGGTGATTGGATGGCTGGAATATGCGGACGGGACTAACTGGAGGATAGGGCTTCTCTCGGCGGATTGGAGGAGAGTAATCTCATGACAGATCATGTAAGAGTGATCTCTGAGCTGATTGGATGAGATAATACTCTGTACTGATTGGAGGGGAGCAATCTTAGTTCTGGTTGGAGAAGAGTGATTTCTGAGCTGACTGGAGGAGAGGAATCTCAGTGTTGATGACAAGAGAGGGGATCTGATCTGTGTGCTGATAGGAGGATCTCTGTGCTGATTGGATGGGAATGATCTCAGTGTTGATGACAAAAGAGGGGATCTGATCTGTGTGCTGATAGGAGGATCTCTGTGCTGATTGGATGGGAATGATCTCAGTGCGGATTGGAAGAGAGTAATCTTAGGTCTGATTGGAGAAGAGTAATTTCTAAGCTGACTGGATGAGAGGAATCTCTGTCTTGATTTTGTAAGGGGATCTCTCAGCGGATTGGAGAAGAGTTATCTATGTACTTATTGGAAGAGAGTCCATTTTGTGCTGAACGGTGAAGAGTAAATTGTGTTCTGATTGGAGGGAAGTAAATTAAGTACTCACAGGGGGAGAGGCATCTCTGTGTTAACTGAAGGAGAATGATTTCCATGTTGATTGAATAAGCAAACTCTCCTCTAAGAAAACAACACAGCTGATCACAGATAGGGATATTCTTTCTTTCTAGCCTTATGGCAAGTTATGGCCTGAACATTTGAACTTAATAAACTAGAATTTCAGGGGGAAAAAAAACAGAAACAAAGGCTGATTAACATTTCTGCAAACCTGTTCCTTTGAACAACTTGAAAGGCGCCAACCCGAGGAGCTATCAGCGGCAGTTCTGAGCGCAGGAGGAAGGCATGTTTGCTTTCATCTCTACCTCCCAACTGTCGTTCGTCCCGACACTTCCCCGAACGCCACCTGTCCCCGTTCTCAGTCAACATGGGACCATGACACCGGAGCAGGAAGAGACGATTTGCTTTTAATTAGGCACCCGAGACCGCCAGGCCCACCTCCTCAACGAAGCAGAGTTTGATAATAACGTCCCCATCCACGCCACCGCAGTCTGTTTTCTAGGCTGTAATCACTTCCGCGATGATAAGAGCCGCCATTGCCCCAACATTTCAAGCCCTCCCAGTGTCCGGTCTCTCCCACGATTATTGCCATCATTGCCAGTGTGCGGAATGGAATTACTCGAACAGAATGACATCAGCTCGCCGCCTCCGAGGACGTCCACATTGCCATCACACTCGCTTAAAACAAAGGAAGAGACGGACTACACACCAGGTCACGTACAAAACTCCCCCAAGCTTTCCTCTTCTGATAATAGCTTATGGATGCGCAAAGGCTATGTGTTATTTAGTATTTTGTCTCTAGACAAAGCCCGGGTTATAAATATTACATGTGTTCAGAAAATGTGTTTTTTTTCCCTTTCCTCTTCTGCTTGTGTTTTCATTAAGCCGATGCGGATTTCCAGTCCGCTATCTCTTGATGCGACCGAAGCGGAGAGAGGCAACGAGAGGATTTTGGCCATGACAGATGGGAGATGCACAACTGCCAGGGGACTATCGTAAAAAAGCTCTGCAAATGGGCAAGGATGAATTATTCAAAACAAATGTAAAAAAAAAAAAAGTTTATAAAGTTGTTTTGTCTTTTGTTGGATGTGCATTGTAAAGACCTTTATCTGGTCGACTTTGCACGATTCTTTATTACCATCTCCAGAGTATTCATCCAAAAATGTTTATCTCAATGACTATTTACTCTGTTTACCATGTATCCAAAAACACTGTACTTGAACAAAAAATTTCCAGGACAGTCATCCAAAAACGTTGTATTTTCACAGCTGCATCCGAGCCAGTCAACTAAGCATCATGGCTCGACATTACCATCTCCAAAGTGGTCATTCAAAAGCAAAAAAAAAAAATAAAAGCACCCATTAGGCTGTCGCAATGGTTCTCAACCAAAGGCACTGAAGGACCTATATTATGGAAAATACTTTTTTTTTTTCCCCAGTGCAGTCCATCTGTGCTGTGGTCCCCACTACACTGACAAAACTGAGACTTTGGATTAGAGTGTGAAAATTGCGTCTATTTGTTCCATCTAAGTTTTTTTTAGCTGAATTCCTTGTTATGAACGAGTCAACTGATTTCACAGAAACCTAATTTTGTTACCTTTGATTAAATATAACTCTCTCATCACATAAATAACAACCGATCACGTTTTTCAGTCCAGAAAAGTGGCCTTCTGATGAGAAAGAATGACAGTGATCGAGTGGCCAAGAAATCATGGAATCATGGCTTTTTGTTAATTGTTAATTATGGGGAATGTTATTGGGAATTATACGGGTTATTGTTGTTTTCAACCACCAAAAATGTAATACTTGGAAAAGAAAATGCATAATATGGGAGGTTTAATTTTTTTTTTTGGCTCTGTCAGCTCAGGTCAAGTTATTGGTCGACCGCAGACTGGCCTGCAGAGAAGACTCTTTTATTAGAAAAAAAGTCTGAAGCACACTGATGAATTTTGAGCCCTTCAACGGCGCCAAATTAAAACTGAGTTTCTTCGCAACACCGTATCTTAACCCATTTATGCCCAGCATCCTCACATGAGGACTGTTAAGAAAAAGTGTCCTGTTTGAGTGACTATTAGAGTGGTATTTTGAAGTATAATAACAAAAAAAAGAAAATTCAGGCATAAATGGGTTAATCAAGCACATTTGTTCTATTTGAAGCTTGAAAAAGTAGTTGTGTTGCGCTAGACTTGTGTTTTTTTGGAACAGGTACGACTGTCTGGCATCTGAGAGTTACTGAATAACACTTTTCACGGGCCGATGCCTGGTGACCTCACTGTTGACAGAAGAGATTGAGTGTGAGCAAGGAAGAGGGTAAAAAAAAGTCATTCCAGGACTGGTGTGTGCAGTACACTTAGACTCTGCACTTGTCCTCATGGGCCTTAAATTTTTAGTGTTGCGTGTCGCTCTCAACATGAGCTGGAACTGAAGGCCCTTCACCATGACGGCAATTTTGTTTTTGTTTTTTTAGAGCAAATAATAACACCCATCTTTCTCTGTCTTTGCATGAAGGGAGTTCACTTGGGGCTGCTTTGTGAACAAGTTTTTACTTGTTTTTACCCTGTCAGGAGTACGACCACCACGATATAAAGTGATATAACAATATTCACAACATCTCCATGTGATTGACATCTAGACCCCTGTCTAAGAATATTGACAAAGGATCCAAATTACTCTTCAAAGAGAGAGCTCTTGGAGACTACAGATGTCATCATCACTATGGAAACTCCCTAATCCCTCACTACGTGGACGAACAATTTTGTGGTTGGTCATATGATCTAAAATGAGCTTGTGGCGCTCTATTCACTTTTGTGTTGATACTCTAAAACTATTCTGCAATAAGGTGTTGCACTATGAAAATATAGTGGCATCAGACTACCTCAGGGGCAGGAATTTCCTTTTGCGCTATCGTTCCGCTTTCGTCTCATATCGGGCAAGACAAACCTACTTTTTATAACTCAGTAAAGGCAATAATGTTTTATATTGTATTGAGAGCGCTATAAATTCACAGTGTGTCAACAGTATGAGACTAAGTTGACACAATGGTGAAACTTGATTTCAGTCGGTCATTTTGACGATGTTTGAATCAATGCAGCACACAAGATGGTGCCATACTGAGCCTGGGTACCACAGCGGGAAGCAACATTCCTATAGTTCAGGCGCAAGTGGTTTGGGTCCTCCACGGAAACTTGCAATCAACAGGTTACCCCCCCGAGACCTCCAACCTTACAGCAACCCCTGGGTACCACAAGGGGGGGGGGGCTTTTTCCACTTAGTGTCTGGAAATAGAGCGCTCAGACGAAGCACCTCGGCCACTCAAATTCAATTTTCTTCTTCTTCCTCGCCAAAGAGCTCTTTAAAGACCTTATTCCCCCCTCGCCATTGATTTATCTCCTTCCCGAGTACAGTCAAGGATGAGGCCCACTCAAACTCGGCCCCCTTCAGCCAAGTGCCATTAGACCCCTGACAAGAACAGGGCTGAGGGAAAGGCAGGGGAAATCTGGAGCCCAGAGTCCGCTTTCGCCCAAAACATATAAATAAATAAACGTCCAATTTCGGGCCCCGGCCATCATTTTTCTGATTTATTCCTCCAGTCTTCAGTCGCTTGGAGGCCCTAGTGCTTGTGTTTTACAGAGAAAAGTGTGGCGCCGGAGAATTGGGGATAAATCATATTTATTTTTCTCCCCTTTTACCACCAATCCCGCTACCTGTGCATTGTACCCTCCTTGTGATGACAAGGGCAATTGATAATGTGCTCCTAAATCTAGTTGTAAAAAAAAAAAAATAAAAAATCCATAAGCAGCGGGGATCTTTTCTGCCTCCAGAGAGTGCTTACGGAGGGTAAGGTCTAGCTCTGAGTACGGCAGATGGCAGTTTTTGAAGATATCCGCCGAGACGCTTTTCAGCAGTTTACCTGGAACTCGCTCTCTGCTTTCAGCAGAACTTTTAGTTTCTCCAGGAGTAATTAAGTTCCAGACTACTCTCTTGGTTTGGCTGCCGCTAACTCTCCCCAGCTTGTCTACGCGGGCAGAATGACTTCAATTTAACAGACATCTCAAATGTTTTAGCTCAAATCCCCCAACGGCTTCCTCCACTACTTCTTCTTCTACTTTTTTTTTAATAGCTTGAGTTTTCTATTAGGGCTCAGCATCCAGAAGATGCCACCCTTGCAGAGATGTCTGACAAGGTAGCAAGAAAAGCAGTTAATGTAAGAGGCTGGCAAAAAAAAGGCAAGAAAAACATGACATTTGGCAGTTACTCTCTGCCGTTTATTTATTTTTTTCCAGGCCTCCCTCTCTCACACTTGATGAGGTCTTCAGAGAAGCAGTAGCACTCCGTTCTGGTGGATATTATCCACTGTGGCTTGGCAATACCTTTCCTCACATAATTCACAAGGAGGGAAATGCAGAACAATGCAGACATGGTGACAAAAATTAGAATAATAATGTTACATTTGGCGCTACCCAGGGATGAGCTCATGTGTTAACTCCAGGACTGAGCCGAATGTGATCTTACAAAGGGGAGAAAACCACCGCAGGCAGAAATGACCGAACTGAATTTCTTTTACACTTTTTCTAAGTTCAAAATTAGGTCAAAGCAGTCTAGTCCATTTAGTTGTCCCAGCACGTAGCAGAATGCCAAACGATAATCTTTTGAGAAATAAAGAGCGAGCGAGGTCCAGCAGGTACTTCTGTTCAACGACCGAACAAAGCAGTGAAATAACGCTATTATTTACCGCCTGAAATCACAGTCATATTCTATTCCAACGAGGGCCTTAATCGAAATTTGGCCGGAAAATGGAAAACCGACATATTCAAAGGCAGAGATAATTACGAGTAGAGCTAGTTATTTTTTTTTTTTTGTCCGCGCTTGGAAGCAATTAGGATTGGGTCTGCAGCAACAATTAGAGAGCCGTCCTCCTAAAGGCACAGAATGGAATGCATGAAAGCTAATTTGGTGTAATTTGCTTTGTAATGCAAATAGTTATTTTAGCGGCACTTTCCGATCTCCTTCCCAAGGGTGATATTTGTCGACCCTGCTTCGCCCCCAAACGGATCGAACAACAAATGTGTGTGTGTGTGTGTGTGTGTGGGGGGATGGGTGGGTGTCCTCCTATTGTGTGCAGTAATACATAATGTAAAGTATCTGTCTGATGTCACACTCTCTCAAATGAAGCATAAGTATCGCTGTGCTCAGAGAGGGATGGACAGTAACATGACCAAACCAGTGCGACAACAACAAAAATAATTCAGTTCTCAAAAGTACTTCAGTCTTATATTTAGACAAGTATCATATTATTATTACTTTTTGGCAAAATGGGACGTAAACATCTCCAGCGAGGTGAGATATTTTGAGCCAATCCAAGCATGCGTCATTACGGTGAGAAAATTCCACTTTTCAAGCACACAGTAACAAACAACAAGGCTAAATATCCACTACTTCTGCAAAAAAAGATTTTAACCCTTTCCATACAGTGACACAGATCAGTAACCTAATGGATATGCATGTCAGTTTTGGGACTGTAACACAGACCGGCCCAAATTGCAATTTCTGTCCCAATATAATATTTGGAAATGTTATGGGATGTATTTGTCCTGTTAACAGTGACAGGGTTAAG